>CAKNWU010200298.1:0-23147 GCA_932072015.1 Andricus quercustozae | reverse complement strand
GCTATTTATAAAAAACTGAACTCTGGGCATTTACCTGTAAATTCAGGTCGAAATGGGTCACCTTCGGCAGGTGCTAACTCGCGATAACCTTTTACCAAAAAAATGTCCGTGTTCCGGGACAGTATTCTGTTCACAGAACCTGACCCCTTATTATGCACCCCCAAATGAACCATTGAAGAGAAATAAATGACTGCACCAAAAATTACCGGATAAAAGTACCAGATGACTGGACTACAAGCTACTAGTTTCGGAGTAAGTTGCCGAAAATTGTACAGTAGTTACACTGAGTCGGCGTGAATTTTGCATACATGAATTCGGGGGCGAATTGATTATAAGACATTATATTGCATTATATTATATTGGAATTCACCCACTCATTTGGGTAGGGCCCCTACTTTTCGTATACAGTGTGTTCGTCCCTGAATGCATGAGTGTTGGTCACAGTCGGTATTTCGTTACATGCATACTTGAGTCATAACGGGTGGTAGTTTTCCTTGTTCTCGCTTGGAACGCGCAAAGAAAAACCCAAGAAAAATAACTTCCTTACCCACTCCCTGCTTCGCTCAATAGTAGAACACATTACTACAACGATGCGCTCGACGAAAATTTATTTCTTTTAATTTTTGCATGAAAAATACAATTTTTTCGAAAAAATCGAGCTGTACCGAGAGTCTCTATAATGTTCAGAGTCTGTATGCAATAAATTAGATAAAATGGCTTCACTTTCGGTCTGAATCCCATTTTTCCGAATTACACTCGATTTCCAGGGCCCTTAAGTGGTTCGGGTCCGGACCCGAGCCCTGAAGAATTTAAAAGGCACGTTTGTGGACTCGAACACTTAAGAACTAGAGGGGTCCGGGTATGGATCAGGACCCGACAGAAATTGATGGGTCCGGGTTCGCTATCTCGGATCATTTATCAATCTGAAGTTAGCAAACTAAACAAGACTGAAACTGGTACTAAAATAGACTATTTGTGAGATCATATTATAACGCCCAAAAAGGATCCCAAATAAAAATGAATGCCTAGTTTTTACTCTGCAGTTACCGTTTCTTTTGCACGGCAGAATTATGAACATTCAAAACCTGTCAAAGTTTTTAATTTAATTTATTATTCCTAATCACCAAAAGTCAGACACCCACTTTTAACTAATAAACACAATTTTAATGGGAGACTTAACCTAACATGTGAAGAAGCTTCATGTTAATAATATTTTCAGGCGAGAAATAGAGGGGGAGGCGCACAACTGAAGAGTGTTTCTCTACTGATCGTATCACCTATTTCGTATTCATAGTAGTATGTACTAGAGAAAATAATATTTAATACAAAGGAACAAGGAATTCTTCCGAAAATGCTGTATTTCAGGGCTGCCTGCTCTCAAAAGCTACCTATGAATTCTATCTCTGGTGCTTCCAATCTTTTTATATTTATAATTGTATGTTGCTCATTTTATGAGCATTTTTGCTTCGTCATTATGATTAATTAGCAAATATATGTGGGCGTCCGCAAGAAAGGGTCCTATTGGCCATAAAAATGCAAAAATACAAACAGGTCAATCAGTTAGTATCGAATGAAGGAGTTTTTTAAATTCTTATATATTTACTTCGAAGTATGTTACTGAACAAAGTTTAACGGTAAAAATAGATTTTTCAAAAACCATAAAAGACCATAATTTCCTTACTCTTCAATAAAGTTTAGTAATATTATAGGTCAATCGATTGGTCTTGTATGAAGAAATCCTTTATATTGTTGCATTAACTTTGAATTACGTTAATGAACAAATTTTTGCTATAAAACCCCTATTTTTCAAATACTGTAATAGTACTAAAAAATGTAATAAATATTTTTGGAAATCTCTGTGTCGATTCTGAGATATTAGTGCTGAAAATAGGAGCTCCAATTTTGATCAATTTATCTATCACCATCTTTAAGTTATCATGTTAACCAAAAAGGGCAACACACACATCCGGAAAATTGCATAGAACGTTATATTAGACATTTATCAAATAAGAAAACTTTAACTCAATCATATCAAAAAATTTTGAAACCGGATGAATAGATTCACATTTTACATTCCTCCATATTATCTTTACTTCATGCCTTGGCTCGCTATACGTACGGATCTTGGTTGTATAGGTTGCCTGCAAATTCCGGTTAAATTAACAAGCAATGTCGATGATGTACTCTGGATAGTAACAACCCATTATAAGTTGTAATCTTCTTTTTCTAAAACGGAAACTGGAATATATCTACAGAAAATACACACGCTATTACGCGAACAATCATCAATAATGTGCTCGATAGATTCATTGGTATCTCCACACAATCGGCCCTGTCAACCACTAGTCCAAGAGCTGGTGACGTTTTTCATGAAGTGGGAGTATAAGTTCTAGTTTGCGGCGGATATATCTGGGAAATGACACTTCTTTCGAAACCCATAAATGCCAGACGCCCTGCCTGGGGAATTTGGGTACCTGAGCCAGGTGAAAAAATTGGAAATTTGCAGTGACAGTATAAGAGCCAATTTTCTTCTACGATCAATTACACAGGACCACAAAATCTGAACCCTTGCAACACGAACAAGACTAGGTGGGTCTTATATTTTCATATATTTAATCCGTTGTCCGTTTGGTCCCATCAGGTCAGGTTTAAGGTCAGTTCAAGGGCAAACTAACAAAATTTATCGCCAACCAATTAAGTCAAGGTACCTATAGGTTTTCGGGGTTGCTGAATTCCAATCCGTTGTCCTTTTGGTCCCATCAGGTCAGGGTCAAGGTCAATTCAAGGTCAAACCTAAAAAATGCATGGCTAACCAAATAAGTCAGGTTACCTATAGGTTTTTGGGGTCGCTGAATTCGAATCCGTTGTCAAGGTCAGTTCAAGGTCAAGCTTACGAAATTAATCGCTAGCAAATTAAGTCAGGTTACCTATAGGTTTTCGGGGTCGCTGAATTCAAATCCTTTGTCCGTTTGTTACCAGCAGGTCAGGGTCAAGGTCAATTGAAGGTCAAACCTACAAAATGAATCGCTAACCAAATAAGTCAGGGTGCCCTTAGGTTTTCGGGGTCGCTGAATTTGAATCCGTTATCCGTTTGGTCCCATAGGGTCAGGGTCAAGGTCAATTCAGGGTCAAACCTACAAAATTCATCGCTAACCAAATAAGTCAGGAAACCTATACGTTTTCGGGGTCGCTGAATTCAAATCCGTTATCTGGTTGGTCTCATTAGGTCAGGGTCAAGGTCAATTCAAGGTCAAACCAAACGGAAAACGGATTTGAATTCAGCGACCCCGAAAACATATAGTTACCCTGGCTTAATTGGTTAACGATAAATTTTGTAAGTTTGATCTTGAACTGACCTTGACCCTGACCTGATGGGACCAAACGGATAACGGATTCAAATTCAGCAACCACGAAAACCTATACGTACCCTGATTTCTTAGGTTATCGATTAACTTTGTGGGGTTGACCTTGAAATAACCTTAGCCCTGACCTGATAGGACCAAACGGACAACGGATTTTAATTCAGCGACCCCGAAAACCTATAGGTGCTGTGACTTAATTGGTTAGCGATGAATTTTGTAGGTTTGACCTTGAACTGACCTTGACAACGGATTCGAGTTCAGCGACCCCGAAAACGTATAGGTACCCTTACTTATTTAGTCAGCGATGAATTGTGTAGGTTTGACCTTGAATTGACCTTGACCTTGACCTGATGGGACCAAACGGACAGCGGATTCGAATTCAGGGACCCCGAAAACCTGTAAGTACCCTGACTTAATTGGTTGGCGATGAATTTTGTTAGTTTGCCCTTGAACTGACCTTAAACCTGACCTGATGGGACCAAACGGACAACGGATTCGAATTCAGCGACCCCGAAAATATAAGACCCACCTAGTCTGGCCTGTGCTGCAAGCGTTTAGATTTTGTGGTCCTGTGTTATTGATACCCCAAGTTTATTATTATTCCATCCACAGACCGATAGCTTGGGGATAACATACTGCTAGACTCGATAATTATCAATAAAAAAACTTGAATTTTGCAGTGAGAGTATAAGGTCTGGCGTTTTAAATAACATAAAGAATAAAGAATAGTATTCACAGGTAGCATTCGTAAAACGACAGACTGACGGCAACGTCCCTCGGTCCCCGCTCTGACCCACACTTTCGAGGAAAACTATTCATTTTCAAACTTAATATTCAAGGTGTTATCCCCGCAATTTCGATCTGTCGTTTTACGAATGCTACCTGTGAATACTATTCTTTATGTTATTAAAAACGCCGGACCTTATACTCTCAAAATCCAAGTTTTTTTATTGATAATTATCGAGTCTGGCAGTATGTTATCCCCAAGCGAACGGTCTGGCGATTGCATAATAATAAACTTGGGGCATCAATAATAGATCTTAGAAGAAAATGGGCTCTTATACTGTCACTGCAAATTTGCAATTTTTTCACCTGGCTCAGGTGCTCAAACGCCCCAGGCAGGGCGTCTGGCATTTATTGGTTTCGAAAGAAGGGTCATTTCCCAGATGTATCCGCCACGAACTAGGACTTATTTTCCCACTTCACAAAAAACGTCACCAGCTCTTGTACTACACGTCTTGCAGTAGCACGAGCTTGCGAAAGTTTCTGGTGCTGACACCATGATGATGTTCTAACGTTTTCACAGAAAAACAGGGGATAGAATTTACATAGATTTCAAGTGAAAGATTTGCTGCAACGGAAAATAACCTTGCCGGATAAACTTGAAACGAAATTTAAACCAGCCTTTAAAACATATTGCGCTTATTCAAGCTTAATTTTAAAAATAATTGTATTTATCGCGGATGAATGAAAACATATTTTTGTGACTGTGAATAAAGCACTTGATACAAGTACGAAAATCGCTATATTCATTTATTTTAACCATGGTCCACAAGTTGTAAGATACGAATTTCCACCCTGAAGGTTTTTAAGATCAAACGGTATTGAAGTTTAATATTTATTTATTACCAAAAAATTTGCTTCATGTTCGTTGACCATTAGAAATAAGTGGAAAACATAGAGTAAGAAACATATTGTTTGATATGAATAAGCAGAGCGCAAGGCAGAAGCAACGTCGATTATAATGATAAGATAAGCAATAAAACGATATGGTAACGCTTACACTGACATGTGACGACCTAGGACAAATTACAAATTTTCTAAGAAGCAATATTTTAGACATAAAAAAGGCGAATTTGCGGAGATCTTGCAGAGAGAGTTAAGAAAGTATAATCAGCATAGTCCACTGGATGTGACAGCTAGAGGCTGCTGAAAAATGGAAGATCTATAATCCGCATATGGGACATAATTTCTCAAGTGTACCCACCTCGAAAATGAAAGTTGTCCGATCGGGCTAAAAATTGGCCCAAGTGTAGTCCTATTAGATAGTACTCCTCACACCAAAAATTAATAAATTTTGATAATTATTTATCAAACTTTTGGGGGTACAATTTTGGATTTTTTAAGAAAGGCCTTACTTTCAAACATTTGCAACTTTTTTCCTATTGCTTTAAACAAAATTTTACTACAAATGTTTTTTATAGATTTTTTCACAAAATTTTTTGTGATCGTAACGATTTTCAAAAAAAGTCCAAATTTGACCCTAATTTTTGAAAATCAAAAATAAATTTGACTTTTTTTCAAATTTCGACACTTTTTCTCTTTAAAATAGTTTTAAAAGAAAGCTGAGATTTTTTCCTATAAGATCCCCAATTTTCAGAGTGGCAAATTTATTTGTCTTCGATTAATAGAACGATACGTAAACAAAATGCCATGATAGAGCGGCTGGCGCGCGATCTCCCCTAGTGCGCTCACGCCGAAGATCTTTGTGCAATGCTTTAGTGCCAGTTTTTTAAGTTAAGTAATATTTTATGCTACTAAAAAAACGTTTTTTTTTTTTCAAAAAGTGAGGCATAAGGAAACTAATCTTAAACTCCGTGGTCTTGCCCGTGACTTCCGTTTTAAATTCCCTGCACTACCAGAAGGAGCTCAAATTTGCAGTTCATGTAGATACCAACTCAACAACTCAGCGGGAATATCATCCTTGAACTCTGCTGATATTGACAGCGAAAAAGGTTGAGATTTCTTAGGCACCAATCTGCAGTGTGAAAAAAAATATCATAAAGCTGGTGTTAAAGTACTTGGTCAAATCATCGAAAAATGCAATGCCTCTAAAGATCTTCAAGGACAATTTGATCATTTCTCGCTTGCGCCAAAATCATGGGACGAAGAGAACTGATGCAGGTGCTCAATACATCAGAGCGGAAAGCAAGAAACGTCAGAAAATTAGTTTCAGAGCATGGAATTCTTACGCTTCCGAATCCAAAAAGAGGAAGAGCATTGACTCCTAAAACTAAAACTCTAGCGAAAAACTTTTATGAACGCGATGACACAAGTCGAATGATGCCAGGGGTGAAAGACTTTGTGTCGATCAAGAATGATGATAGAACTGGTTCTCATGTTGAAAAAAGGTTACTACTTTGTAATGTCAACGAGTTATATGCTTAATTTGCATCAGAACAAATTATCACAAATTAGCACGACTGTCTGGATGCTATTGTATGACCTAACTCTTCAAGTTCCTGTCATTTAGGAGTGTGTGAAAACTGTCCAGGTACTGCAAACTTGAAAGATAACATCACAAAAGCTTTTGATAAACATTGTATTAATGAACTGAGATTTTAAATTTTGTACAGACCGACAGATGTAATGGATACTGATGAATTCCTAGATGATTTCTGTGAAAGGCTGTTAAAATTAAAAACTCATCACTTTATTTCAAAGGAGCCTGGGGAGATTTTGATTTGCTTCGATTTCGCTGAGAATTACGCGTTCTTAATTCAGAATGCAGCTCAATCATTCCACTGGAATAAGGACCAAGCTGCAATATTCATTGTGGTGATTTATTATAAAAAATATGGAGAGCTCAAGCATGTAAGTATCGCAATCATATCCGATGACTTAGCTCATGACACGGTGGCTGCTCACGAGTATCAGGAGATAATAGTAGATTATTTGAAAACTCATTTCAGGTCAAAGAAAATCCACTATTTCACTGATAGTGCAGGGCAACATTTTAAAAATCAGAGTAGCTTTGCTAATCTCCGAGCCCATGAAGAAGATTTTGGTATCAAAGTTGAATGGCATTTCCATGGTATATCTCAATGTTTTCCGAAACATCACATACTCACTCGCCATGTTTTGTTTCAGTGGGAAAAGAGTAACTGTAAGAAAACCGAAGTTTTCTTTTGCAGCAGCAAAGAAAATCATGCCTTAGCCACCGAGTTACTGAAAGCCAGATTTGAAACAGCTGTTACGACATCAGGTACATTACAGTACTACACTTTCATTCCCACTCAAGGTGGAAAACTTCTACTCAAAATGTTTACGTCCTCTGAGAAACACGACATCTTCTCGAATGGCGAAAAACAGAATCCGCAAAAGAGGTCTACAAAGAAAACAACTGTTGAACCTATAGCCAAAAAATCGATCAGAAAGACATATAATATTACTATATAATATTACTTAACTTAAAAAACTGGCACTAAAGCATTGCATAAAGATCCTCGGCGTGAGCGCACTAGGGGAGATCGCGCGCCAGCCGCTCTATCATGGAATTTTGTTTACGTATCGTTCTATTACTCGAAGACAAATAAATTTGCCACTCTGAAAATTGGGGATCTTATAGGAAAAAATCTCAGCTTTCTTTTAAAACTATTTTAAAGAAAAAAAAGTGTCGAGATTTGAAAAAAAGTCAAATTTATTTTTGATTTTCAAAAATTAGGGTCAAATTTTGACTTTTTTTGAAAATCGTTACGACAAACAAAAATTTTGTGAAAAAATCTATAAAAAACATTTGTAGTAAAATTTTGTTTAAAGCAATAGGAAAAAAGTTGCAAATGTCTGAAAGTAAGCCCTTTCTTAAAAAATCCAAAATTGTACCCCCAACAGTTTGATAAATAATTATCAAAATTAATTAATTTTTGGTGTGAGGAGTACTATCTAATAGGACTACAATTGAACCAATTTTTAGCCCGATCGGACAAATTTCATTTTCGAGGTGGGTACACTTGAGAAATTATGCCCCATATCGAATCGAGTTGAACGCAATTAGCGGAATATTCTTCTTTGTACCTGAAACTACTGTTTTTATCTGAAAGTACTATTTATACTTGTATTTTTGGTTTTATTAAAATCTACTATGTTCTGAATTGATTCGTATTGACAATTACTATTCACCAAATCTAATACGAACGCCAAAACTTTATTTTTCATTGAAAACCACTATTTATACCTAAACTTATATGGATAAATGTCTCACCATCAATAAATAATTGTTTGCAAAATTTTTCGCATTTATTTCTGTATATAATGGGATGTACCAAAGAATTTTTGAAACATCGAGTCTTTGAATAAATTTGTGTTTTAAGAATCAATTTAGATAACTTCAACAGCAAAAATTAATATCTTGAGCTAATTTTTTAAAGTATATTTTTTATCATTTGACTGCGTCAAAAATGTAGGATTCCGTCGTCTTGCAGCAAATCCTTCCGAAGGACTCAAAATATTCAGGAGTTTGTATTTAGGTGAATTTGATGTTTTAAATTATTGCGACGGCTTAACATTTTTTATGCTGCGGACTTAAAAGTTATATAAAGAGTTGATTTGAGGAACGTGTAAAGGAGGAAGGTCAATGAGGCCGGTTTTTGGGCCATCTACTGATTGGTCTCAAAAGTGTTTTATTTTATTCATCTAACTACGTCTCATAACCCCTCTAAAGGATTTTTCCTGAAAGTGATTTGATTTAAAGAAATAGGCATTTTTAAGTTCGTATTTTACGTGGGTTTTCGCACTTTCGTTCAAATCATGCTGGCTTTCATATTGTTAGTATTGCTCGATCAAGATCGTACTTTGCCAAAAAATGCGCACATACATGCGTTACAACATATGTTAAAGCCATCCATGACCATGAAAAGAGTACAAATGTTCTGCTTTATCAGATTTATTAGCAATAATTTCTATAAAATGATCGAAACAAACTTGGAGATACCTGTTTTTAAGAAAAGGTATATTAGATTAGGATCAATCAGAACTTATGGTCAAGGAAAGGTCGCGTAGTCTGCAAGAGTTTTATTTGTCAGAATTGGTTTGTTCACCTGAAGATGAAGTTCCGTCACCTTCATCTTCCAACCAACACGATGCATCATTTAAATGACTTTCGAATTCACGTGAAGGTCTGCGAGTGTTTTTTTATCTAGAGTAACCAAGATAACACAGAACACTGGCAATGTGAGCGCAACATCCTACCACTCTTGCACCACTTTTGCACTGGCAGTACCAACCACTTATCGGATTGGGTCCAGCATTAGTTTCTATCCATAAGTTATAAACTTTGAAAGATGTATGGCGAGACTGGATTTTTACTCTTAGAATGCCTTCCTCCTGTTTGTGGACAAGAAGGGAGTACATTCTATCATCCGCTGAATGTTCCTCGGTATACGACTGAGCTTGCTTCAGCTGATATACTCCAAGTGTGATGTATCGCAACTCATCAAGAGTTAATCTAGGAAGATCAGTTAGTGTCTCTTGCGTTATAGAAAGCCACGATAGCCTTCTTTTTGCCCACTTTTCTTTTTCTGCTCGTTCTTGAAGGTGATTCGGCTGAGAAGCCAATAGCAACAGTCTTTCAGCGATCAGATGATCATCGGGATTGTCAAGAATTCTGGGAGGTCTCCACGTTTTTATCAGCCCAATGATTGCTTCAAATGAAATAATCTGAAACAGATGTAAGTAGGCAGTAATATTATAACCAGCAGATAAGAAAATCTTCAAACAGGTCGAAACGTGAAAGAAGGATAAAGGAGAATAGCTGAAAGCATCGACAAAGACGCGAATACCATGTGGAGGGGGGTGGGGGGACAGTTGAACGTAGCGCAGCGCCAGTCGCACATGAACGGTAGCGTTTTGTTCTTCTTACTGTAAGTTCTTAAAACCAAAGAGTTTTATCAGTAATTCAGGATGAACGGGCAATGGATGTGCTCAAAACTACTCAAAACAGTGATAGCGTTTTCTTTCCTTCAGTGAAATAGAAAACAAAACGCTATCGTTCATGTGCGACTGGCGCTGCACTACGTTCAACTGTTGTCCCCCGTTCACATGGTATTCGATTTTGTGTCGATGCTTTCAGCTATTCTCCTTTATTCTTCTTCCACGTTTGGACCTGTTTGAAGATTTTCTTATCCGCTGCATGTAATATTACTGCGCACATACATCTGTTCCAGATTATTTGTTTTTAGTTTTATTTTATCAGTATCTGCTAGTTTCGTAGCGATTGTAGTCTTTCCACATAGGTACTTCCTAGGCATTAGAGTGTACATTTTTGAGATACAGACATTAAGTTTTAAGTATCACTTATTATTCCGAAAAAACAGTGTTCTTGTTCCTGCAAATTCTTAAAACCAAAGAGTCATCTATCAGTAATTAAGGATGAGCGGGCATTATATGTGCTCAAAACTGCTTTTAATAGAACATTAACAATTCAGTCAAAGGTTTGCGATAGTTGTTGACATTTTTCCATTAAAAAGCGTCGGGTTACAGATGCGAAAGAGACCAGTTCTTCTGAAAATGATTTATCAAATATTTTAAAACCAAGGAAGAGTCAGATTACTAAAAATCCAGAATCTTCCAGTGAAGATGGAACTTCAGATTCTGACTGTAATAAAATCAAACTTCCAATACCAAGATGTATCATTTCCCAATCCAGATGCATTGTCTGTCATCACAAGAACAATCGTATCAGAATCAAACCTTTTGCTGCATTGAGGGTTTCACGTCGATACTGGTATTTTGATTTCTGCAAAAGCGAGATGCTGTGCCTCTCATTTGGATGATGATGGTTTTCTTAAGAAAGAGGCTCTTGCGTCAATTCAAGCCACCTCTGATTTTATTTACATGGACGTAGAATCGATTGCTGAGCTTCTGAATGATTTGCGTGAGGAGGCAAGACAAAGAGGGTTGAATTTCGATGATCCCTCTGCGCTTGGGGATAAAGATTATTATAGACTCACCGGATTGACGAAAAGTCAATTTAGTGATGTTGCACAGTATTTGTCAATTGAAGTACTTTCGACAAAAGGTCGTTCTGTGCGTATGTGCTTAGCATTATTGTCGATCAAGTTGCGCACGGGTCTTTCCAATGCGATTTTATCAACTCTTTTTGGCATAGAAAAACGAAGAGCGGGCAGAGAAATTACGAAAGCAAGGACAGTTCTGATGTCCTCCTTTGTTCCTCGCCATCTTGGTATAGATCACATATCTCCCGAGTCAGTCATTAAGGACCATACTACGTCAACGGCAATTACTCGATTCAAAAACGGACTTATTCTATGCATAAAGGAAGGAATCTGGTCAAGCCCATGATGTTAGTAACGACGACAGGATATATAGTGGATGTTTTCGGTCCGTATTTTGCTGATGGCAAGAACATCGACGCTAGTATCTTTGGCAGTCTTTTGAAACAAGAGTCAATGAAACTGCGTACATGGATGCCCTCAAACTCTGTTATCGTTGTCGAACGCGGTTTTCGGAACTGTCTGAAGTTCTTAGAAGATCTTGGATTCGTTTCCAAAATGCCTTATTTTCTCGAAAAAGGATCGCAGCACTCTACGACTGAACCAAATGAATCAAGGCTCGTTACTAAAGTCCGATGGGTGCTTGAAGCAATCAATGGGTTGATAAAATCGTGAAGAGCTTTGAGTGATATTTTTCCAAATAGTCAAATCCTGTACATCGGGGATTACGTCAGAATAGTCTGTGCTCTTTGTAATGCTTTCCGACCTCCCAGAATTCATTACAATCTCGATGATCATCTGATCGCTAAAAGAATGTTACTACTGGCTTCGCAGCCTAATCGCCTTCAAGAACGAGCAGAAAAAAAAGTGGGCAAAAAGAAGGACAGCGTGGCTTCCTATAACGCAAGAGACACTACCTGATTTTCCTAGACTAACTCTTGATGAGTTGCGATACATCACACTTGGAGTGTATCAGCTTAAGCAAGATCAGTCGTATACCGAGGAACATTTAGCGGATGATGGAATATACTCCCTTCTTGTCCACAAACAGGAGGAAGGCATTCTAAGAGTAAAAATCCAGTCTCGCCATACATCTTCCAAAGTGTATAACTTATGGATAGAAACTAATGCTGGACCCACTCCGATAAGTGGTTGGAACTGACAGTGCAAAAGTGGTGCAAGAGTGGTAGGATGTTGCGCTCACATTGCCAGTGTTCTGTGGTATCTTGGTTACTCTAGATATAAAAAAAAACACTCGCAGGCCTTCACGTGAATTCGAAAGTCATTTAAATGATGCATCGTGTTGGTCGGAAGACGAAGGAGACGGAACTTCATCTTCAGATGAACAAACCAATTCTGAGAAATAAAACTCTTCCAGAGTTTAAAAACAGGTATCTTCAAGTTTGTTTCGATCATTTTATAGAAATTATTGCTAATAAATCTAATACGGTGTGCTTGAAGACTGAAAAAGTTTGGCTAAAACGGATCCTAAATCTGCTAACGCAAAAAGTTTTTATATCGTTTGCACATTAAAAATCAGCTGAATTTAAAATCCTTGCTGGTCCTTTTCGCGAGTTATGCGCATTTTTAGATTTTTACGTAACAACCTGTACTACAAAGCTTGCGCAATCGAGTTTATTAAGTAAAACGCTTTTTTAATTTTACCATTTTTAAAAAATATATCGAAAATTAGGCCCAGGACCAACAACCAGGACGTAGTGGCTGAATGGTCCTATTTTGTATTTTTTTTTCATTTTAACTTTTTTTTACATTTTTTGTATTTTTTATATAATTTATATTGAATGGAATATATTTAGAAATAAAAATTAGTAAATAATGTTTAAACTGATAAGTGAAGCAAAGAAAATTCTATTACTGCTTTTAATACCTGTAAGGAGTATTATTTGTGCTGTATACATGTTACCTTGTAACATGCCCAGAATTTTAAAAAGTCACGATGTATAGATTGTCCGATTTTCTCTACCCAATACCCTAATCCATTATTGTTTTCTATGAAACCTAAACTTTCTTTTACTTGAGTAAGAATGACGTGAATTTTTAGTGTTTCGGAAAGTTTATCGATGCTTTTCAGCGCATTATCTAATTCATTGATTTAAGCAAAAAAAAAAAAAAGGTAAAAATCCAACTTTTCCAGAGGTAAAAGAACAAAGAACAATTTTATTTATTGCTTTATGAGCAGTAACATTGGGTATAATCTTGAAAATTCCTACCACTTGATATATTTCCGGATCTATTAGTTTGTCAGCTTCTTTTAATAGCGTTCTACACGCATATTAGAATTCAAAAAGAAAAAAAAAGAAAAAAATACAAAATGAGACCATTCAGCTACTACATCCTCGTCGTTGGTCTTGGGCTTGGCTAAAAGTGGTAACTAAATTTTCCAAACGTAAAAAATAAGCAACACAAACTTATTTTCGATATATTTGGGAAAAACGGTAAAATTAAAAAAGCGTTGTACTCAATAAACTCTATTACGCAAGCTATGTAGTACAGGTTGTTATAAAAACATCTATCAATGCGCATAACTCGTGAGAGGAAGCAGCTAGGATTTTAGATTCAGCTGATTTTTAATGTCCAAACGATATAGAAACTTTTTGCGTTAGCAGATTTTGGATCCTTTTTAGTCCAACTTTTTCAGGCTTCAAGCACACCGTGCTGCTAAAGCAGAACATTTGTACTCTTTTCATGATCAGAGACCTAATAGAGTATAAAAATAAGCCTTATTTTAAAGGTTAAGTAGCTTGAGAAAAATGATGGCTTCAACATATATTGTAACGCATATATGTGCGCAGTTTTTGGCAAAGTACGATCTTGCGCGAGCAATACTAACAATATGAAAGCCAGCAAGGTTTGAACGAAAGTGCGAAAACCCATGTAAAATACGAACTTAAAAATGCCTATTTCTTGAAATCAAATCACTTTCAGGAAAAATCCTTTTAAGGGGTTATGAGACATAGTTAGATGAATAAAATAAAATACTTTTGAGACCAATCAGTAGATGGCCCAAAAACCGGCCTTATTGACCCTCCTTCTTTTCTGGACAAGTTAATATAGATTGAAAAATTAACTTGTGAGATTTTGAATGCATGGAAATATTGCTTAAAAATTATATAAACCAGTTCATTTCAGGGTTATACCATTTTTAAACGTATCCTGATTATATTTTGAACATAACCCTAATTGAACATTTCTTTCTCAAAGTTAGTCATTAATAGGATCTTAGAAACCGACGTAGCATAAAGTTGACATGGACTGAAAATTTCAGTATTGAGTGAATTTAAAAGTCAAAAAGATCTAGAAGTTGGAGCGCGTACGACATTGACATGTCATTTCGGAGTTACTTTGGTTTCTGAACTTGACAATTTAGAATTTGTTTTATCATATTTAGTTGTTGACAGATGATTCTCATTTCGAGCCTATTTCAATCCACAAATCGAAATTATTTTATTAGATTGGCGGATCAAACTGAAGCGCAATTGTTTTGTTGCGTGAACTGTTTTAATACAGAATTAAGTTCTAAATCGAATCCTAGTTTTACAGTGTGCATTTGGGATTTGGCCCCCGCGATCGCATTTTTTCCCAATATATTTCAATGGAAAATAATTGCGAATCAGGTGACAAAAACCAAAAATAGTTATCGCTTACTTGATTTGTACAGCAGAATTCTCCATTTAAAAAAATTATAGATCATACAACTTCTGTATGGGTTATATATATATAAAATAAGCCTAAACTGTTTTATTTAATATAGGTCTGTGATGAAGATACAATTAAAAGAATTCAGGAACGATTTCTCGGCTTCAATGCTCACGGTGCTTCGTACACCTGGAAGTTTGAAGGAAAAAGCATAAATTTGCATTATACCCTAACAGACAATAGAATACCGGATGAACGCGATCTGTTTGTTGATTTTGGTCTTTTAGAAGAATTTTATATTCCAACTTTAATGTGTTATTATAATGATGACCTAACTGAGATGTAATTTACTAAAAAAAATTAGTAAAATAAAATAAATGAACTATAATATAATAAGTTAGTTGGCAAAGTTTTTAATTTTTATCATTTTTAAAAAGATTTAGAATATATTTATGTAAAGTGAGAGCACCTGGAAGTAAACAGAAATTATTTATAATGTGAATAGGGACACGAATTTCAAAAACAGAAGTAATTGCCATTTTTCGCTTAATGTTTCTAATAAACCGAATGCTGTTTAAAAATATAAATAATAATTCATAGTAAAGAGTATGGGGGTGTCCATATATCAAGTGACCCTGAAAATTGGGCCGGGGGCAACAAAAATATCATAACTAAAGTGGCCAAAAGTCAAAGTTCAAAACTTTTTAACATTTTTTTACAGCATTCAAATTTATTTTTTTAAGTACGGTTAAGTCGTTCAAATGCTTTTAAATTACCGAATTTTGAGTACAAATTTATGCTTCATATATCGTTTCATAAGACTTTCGCGATGTGAGTTGAAAAATACTTTGCCTCTATCAATATTCTATTTTTTGGTACACGTCCGTTTTTTACATTCTCATTCGTGAGAGTGTAATGCAATCGTCCAAATTTTCGATCTCAGGTTTTTAACGGATCCTTACGCTTCGGCATTAACAGAGTCCGAAATTCGTAAAATTTTGTCGGTGTCTGTCTGTCTGTATGTCTGTATTTCTTCATGTATGTCTGTATGGTTACCTGAATGTTGTAGCCACGCTAACTTTTGAAGGATTTGTCGAATCGAGTCAGCCTTTCATATAATTTTTAAGGGTCCTAAAAATTATCCTTATGAAATTGTTTATTTTGATGAAAATTCAAAAATTTACATACTTTTCAAAGTTTTGAAAATTTCCAAAAAATAGAAAAAAAAAATTTTTCTGATAGATTAACAAATTTTATTCAAAATTTTTACTAGTTATGAAATATATTTCGAAACTATCCTCATAAAATTTTTTAATTTTATCAAAATTCAAAAGGCATTTTCAAATTTGGAAAAAAAATTTTCCATTTCATTTTGTTTACATAGTTTTATTTTTCAAAAGCAACCGTCTGTATGGCCTAGCTGTTGAGCGCGAGTATCGCAATGAGAATGTAATCGTCAAGGTCGTAGGTGCTTTGAGAACCCTCTTCAAAGTCAAATTGAAAAAAACATGTTTAATTTCACTTTATAATTGTAGCTTATGAAGGGTTTGAATCACAGTTTTTGATTTGCGCGCTCAAACTGGGCGCATTTTCAGGGCAGCTGAGAATACAAATTAGTGCAAAGTAAGGAGAAAATATTAAATTCATCATGAAAAATAAAAATTGTACATTATTTTGCAATATCTGAATAAGCAGTATCAGATCGAGGTACATAAATAAATATAATATGCATTAGATATAATAGTGTTGAACATAATGTAGACAAGTTCACATTTTGGGCAAAATCGAGTGCGAAGCACGAGATACGTGATAAGAATGTGTTCTTTAAAGCCGAAGGAGCTTTAACAAAAGAGAATTCACAATCATCAAATTAAAATTGTTAACGCTTTGACCTTCAATTTTATAAGGGCTGTGCCTAAATGTGTGGAAAGTACAAAAACCGAGCGCGTAGCGCAAGGCAAGTACATTATCGAGCGTGAAGCGCGAGAACCAGTAATCGCGCGCCCTAGCCGCGCTCAAACTTGCGAGTGAAACGAGCCACGCGCGTAGCGCACAACGAGAATGTGCCCGCGCAGCGGGCAAATTTTTTAGTACAGATTCCATCGCAGCAGTTATATCTTCACTAGGGTGGTCTAAATCCATACATGTGTTCGACTTTCAATTTTTGGTGATTGATTCTTTCCAATTTATTCGTTTTCCGAAAAAAGAAATTCCCTATTTCTTTCAAAACGGTCAACATTAAACCATACCCCAGCTTTTTGAAACTAACATGGGGTTTTAAATGGAAAAAGTTCGGTTTTCGAGAAAATGGAAAAAAGAAATAATAAATTTAAATTTAAAATTTAAAAAGGACCCCACACAAAATACATGGTAAAAAGGTCCAGGTGGAATTTTCTAAGTTTGTGATATTTTTTAGTTTATGCGTGCAATTCTTTTTGTACATAAACTTAAACGAAATCAATGCAAAGGGTGGAAAAAGTCTGTGATATATTCCACTCCACAGGTAAAAATATGTACCCCAATCTGACTTTTAAATCCTCGTAGCGCAAAAACTGTCCATAATTTGAGTTTTTGCCATAAGGATTTTTTGATCAGGAGAGCATAAACTAAAAAATATCACAAACTTAGAAAATTCCACCGGGACCTTTTTACCATGTATTTTGTGCGGGGTCCATTAAAGCTTTTTCGGGTTTCAATCGTGTGCAAAAATACGAGCTTGCTGACGTTTTGTGAACATTGCAGTTCTTACAAATATTCTCTAAGATGCCTGTGATTGGCCAGAGCGCCCCATGGTGGGGACTGCTCTAACTTGATTGGACAATCAAGTCTTTTTTTCTAAACCCGGGAGGACGGAAAGCCAAATCGGATTGCTATTATATCCATTGTCCCTATTAATGGTATTAGGGAGTTTTAAGATTTCGATTGCTTCTCTATGTTGTCTTGGAAAAATATTGTGCGTTTTTGTGATGTTTGTGTTCACAAAAGATCTGATCATCAATTCCCTTACATACAGAGCTGTCTCCATAACAGATAAAGATAACTTACAAAAGGAATTAAAAAATGTTAAACAAATCCTAATACAAAACGATTACACAAACCAAAAAATTGAGAAAGCAATAAGAAAATACACTCAAAAAACAAGTCAACACTACCCAATAAAGAAAGAGAGAAAAAAATACCATAATCCTACCCTACATTCAAGGTATCACAGAACAAATAGGAAGAATTCTCAACAAACACAACATCCAAACCATATTTAAACCACCTGCAACAAATAGGACAACTTCTAAACAATCCTAAAGAAAAAAAGGCAACTCTCAGTGATGCAGGAGTATATAATATCCCTTGTTCTTGTAGCGAAATCTATATTGGAGAAACCTGGAGGGCGGTAAGCCAACGTGTAAAGGAACATGAGAGTAAAGTCAGGCTAAAACATTTCACGCAATCAGCACTAGCTGAGCATCATATTGAAACAGGAGATAGCATTTTGTTTGCAAAACAACCGTCATCACATAAACGCACAATATTTTTCCAAGAAAACATAGAGAAGCAATCGAAATCTTAAAACACCCTAATAACATTAATAGTGACAATGGATATAATACCAATCCGATTTGGCTTTCCGTCCTCCCGGGTTTTAAAAAAAAAACTTGATTGGCCAATCTAGTTAGAGCAGCCCCCACCATGGGGCGCTCAGGCCGATCACAGTCATCGTAGAGAATATATGTAAAAAAAACATAACCTGAAACTTCAGTTTCAGGTCAGCCCTGAAGAAGTGAACTGCAATTTGAAACCCGAAAAAGCTTTAAAATTTAAACTTAAATTTATTATAATGAATCATCGTCAAAGCATTAAATCTATTAAAAAAGAAATACTTGCTAATAACTTTTTTTATAACACATGCATGATATCAGCCATTCTCGACGCCTATAAAGCATATTTCCCTGTAAACTTACCATAAATGATCGACAATGTTAATAAATTTCCGCAAATTTTCAAAAATGAATTTTGGGTAATTTATGGTGAGTTACCATATTTAGCGGTAAAATTAACATAAATGACCAAAAAATTTCATTTGGGAATTTTTTTTAAATTTTTGATAATTTGGAATAAGTTAACATAAATTTCATGCTTCTTTATTCATTTGTGTATGTCTTAAGTACAAGCCGTAGGCTACACGCTCGCCTACGACTTGTACTGAAAACATACACTCGTCGAAAAAGCCCCTCTTCTCCCCCTAGGAGACATTATGCATAAAGAAGAAGAAATTAAAGTTTGGTCACCTCTTGAGGTTCAAGGTCATTTCAAGGTCAAAGTGAGAAAAACTGGCTAAAAAAATCTGAAAAAATATGTACATAGGTTTTTGGGGTCGCCGAATCCGAATCTGGGATTAGCTTAACCTTGTGAAGTTACCCATAGGTAATTTCAGGGTCATGTGAAGGTCATACTAAGACGAAGTGGTTAGGAAATTCTAAAAGAAAATTATAATGAGTTTGGATTCATGCCAATCTCAAGAGGAGCTCAGTGAAACCTTGGGCCAAAACACATCACAAAGTGATCTTTGAGCATTATACCGCTCAGCTACATAGCTCTATGTGGATAGTGAGATGGTAAATTGCCCACATGTCGTTCACGTTGTAAGCACCAAGAGAACAGCAAGGCGCACACGTCAAAGTTGTGTAGTTTTGATACCTCATCAATGTTTCCGGCATCTACTATGCTTTCTATCTTAAATGTTTTCGTTATCACCAATAGTGCTCTGCGTGAAAACGTTTACGCCTAGTATTAAATGATCTTCTAATTGCTTTTCTTTTATGTGTTTCACTTGTGTCTCTCTTTAGATTCCAGCAATAGTCTGCTAGCATATTTTTGCCCCAAACACCTTGACATCTTTTTTCAGACTCACTTAAGTCCTAATGCATTCTTTCGCCTTGCTCCTCACTGAAATCTCCTAGATTTTCTGGAAAGGAATCAAGATGAGAATCAAGAAAGTGAAGTTTCAGATTCATAAGACAACCTAGTTTTTTGTAGTTATGAACCATATTTGCAACAATATTTTTATAATCAGGGTCTTTGTTATTTCCTAAAAATTTTGTTGTCACTTCTCTAAAACTTTTCCAAGCTTCCTTTTCTTTATCAGTCATCCTTTTTTCAAATTCATTATTTTTTAATAGTTCTCTTATCTGTGGTCCAGTAAAGACGCCTTCTTTTACTTTAGCTTCAGAAAGGTAGGGTACTATTTCAAAGATGTACATAAAGGCGTCACTTTGATTTTTACTCATTGCTTTTACGAATTGTTTTCCTAGACCTAATTTAAATGTGCAAAGGTGGAAGTAGAACTTTATTCGTTGGTATTAAGCTCTGTTTTATAATATTTTTGTCGCCTGGAATCAGGTTTTGTCTCAATGGCCAGACGCCACAGACTTGTCGCTTATGTTTGTCATATTTTAATTTTTTTAATAATTCAAACTTCTTGTAGAATAATCTATAAAAAGGCGCTAATGACTAGCCGAATATTGAATTTTGTATTCATTAACTAAGCGTTCAATATTATTGCAATAAATTAAATTATTTATTTGTGAGAAAAATTTTCTAAATGGACGTTCTCTCGAACGATAGTTTGTTATAAGTGTACCTGTAGCTAAGCAATTTTTCTCTTTCAGTCTGGACGCTAACAGTTCAGATTGATCGTTTGAAAGTCCTAACTCTCGGCATAAATCACTTAGTTCATCTTGGTTAAATTCTTTTTGATCTTTTTGACCGGCCTCAACTTCTCATTTTGCTATACTGGAAGTGTCACTTTCTTCACCTTGCGATTCACATCTGAAATTTCGGTATCGTCAGTGATATTGTCTTCAGAACTTTTGGTCGATACCTGAAGTTCTTCTTCATTTGTATCCATACTACTGTTATCTCTAGGTTCTACGTTAGTAAAGACAGGAGGAGTTACAGGTATAACGGACGCGTGAGTAATCGAATGCCGGTTAGTACGTTTGTAACCTACCACGTTTGTTAAATAGAAGTAACATTCGGCCATATGATCTGCTGGATTTCTCCGTATCATTGGAGAAGGAAATATCTGTTTTGTTTTTTTGTTAAGTAAATTTAGGCATCTGCAACATATAGATTTAGGAGTCCAAGAATTGTTCAATGAATTAAAATTAATTTTGAAGCATTCAGTATATCTTTGTTTTAGTAGATTTGTAAGTGTGATCTTCTTAAATTGGGAAATGTATTCCCCACAACAGACACAAAAACTGTGCAAGTTGTTTTTGCAAGATGGAGATCTTTAACTTGTAGCATTGGACTCTACAAAGGCCAAGTTTTCCACCAATGTGGAGCTGCGGTCGCTCGATGACGACACCTGCGGGCCCGCTTTCCCACCCTGACCAGACGCCGATTCCGGGGTTCCGAATCTCTGTCTCATAACACTTTTACGTGTAATTGCCATGACGGATTGACTGCTACTACACAGGGACTTAAGTTTCTTTAATACATGTTAAACAAAAGAACATTTTTTTAATACATGCAAAACAAAAGAACATTTTCTTAATACATGCAAAAAAAAAAAAGAAAACGTTTTGTCTTTTGTTTCGCACACGTTCCCTGGCTAACTTCAGGTCATCCATCTTTTATGTAAATATAATATTTGCAAACAGATAGATAATGTTTATTCATAAGATTTTGTTATTTAATATTTTTTATTATTTTTGTAAACAAATTTTTCCTCTAATACATGTAAATCAAAAGAACATTTTAATAATAAATGCAAAACAAAAGAAAAAGTTTTGTCTATTGTTTCTGACGCATTTCCTAGCTAAATTCAGGTCATGCGTCTTCTAAATTTAAGATCAGCATATTGTTCCAACATTTCGTATAGAATACGTTTATAACAATTAACATAACAATATCATAATTTTTTTGGTTTCAAGCACCCCCGTGCATAAAGTCTGGCAATGCTGATAATAGAACAAATTTATTCACGAAGATAAACAAAAAAAAATCTAATTTTTCTTCACTCTTTGCATTTACATAAAAGTTTAACAAACTCAAAAATCAGGCCACATAAATCTCTTGAAAATTTAATGCTGAGTTTTACTTTAAAAAAATCCAAAATCGGTTAAGAATTGCCAGCTACAAGTTATTTTGAACCTCGTTTTTTGATTTCATCCCACTGTGCCACGTGGAGGTGCTATGGTTGCAACCACATTTTACATACTGTTAAAGAACCTAAATGGATTTTGATCTTGAAATTATGTCCAGGTGACTTTGTAGGATCAAAGAAACCCAAGATTTAAATTAAAAAATCCTCCTGTTTTTTTTTTTTTGCAATGTAGCTGAGCGGTATCATGCTCAAAGATCACTTTGTGATGTGTTTTGGCCCAAGGTTTCATTGAGCTCCTCTTGAGGTTGGCCTGAATCCAAACTCATTATAATTTTCTTTTAGATTTTCCTAACTATTTCATCTCAGTATGACCTTGACGTGACCTTGAAATCACCTCTGGGTCACCTCACAGGGTTGAGCGATCCCCAGATTCGGACTCGGCGACCCCGAAATTCTATATAGGAATTTTCTTACATTTTTCTAACACTTTCGTCTCAGTATAACCTTGACGTGCTCTTGAAATCACCTCTGGGTGACCTCACAGGGTTAAGCGAACCCCAGAATCGGTCTCGGCGACCCCCAGAACCTGTATAGGATTTTGCTCACATTTTTCTAACACTTTCGTCTCAGTATGACCTTGACGTCACCTTGAAATCACCTCAGGGTGACCTCACAGGGTTAAGCGAACCCCATATTTGGATTCAGCGACCCCCAACACCTATATAGGATTTTTCTCACGTTTATCTAACACTTTCATCTCAGTATGACCTTTACATGACCTCGAGCTGATCTCTGGGTGTACTCACAGGGTTAATCAAACCCCGTATTCTGACTCAACGACCTGAAAAACCTATATAAATTTTTTTTCAGATTTAGTTAGCCAGTTTTTCTCACTTTGATCTTGAAATGACCTTGAAACAGGCGTGATAGAGGTTAACTGACCTTGAATTCAAAATCAGCGACCCCAAAAACCTATATAGGATTTTATCACACTTTTCTAACACTTTCGTTTCAGTAGGACCTTGACGTAACCTCGAAATGACCTCTGGGTGAAATGATGGGATCAAGCGAACCCGAGATTCTGACTCTACGACCCCAAAAACCTATGTACATATTTTTTCAGATTTATTTAGCCAGTTTTTCTCACTTTGACCTTGAAATGACCTTGCACCAGACGTGATAGAGGTTAACTGACCTCTAATTCAAAATTAGCGATCCCAAAAACCCTAGTATACCCCAATGAATTCCTGTGGTAAATCTTATATCAAATGTTGACCAGTGTTATTATTTGTT
>CAKNWU010200275.1:0-10718 GCA_932072015.1 Andricus quercustozae | reverse complement strand
GATATAAGATAGGTTTATGGATGCGTATAGGTATTAGTATAGGATTCGTAAACAAACCACTGTAGCCAGCGAGCGTCGTCCAAGCATACCCAAATATATACGTTAAGAAGGGTTTGTAGCCCATGGAATAGTGTGCGTTCATACACTTCCACCCGTCTTTCTTTTTGCCATGCGTCAGCGTGAAACACAAGATCACGTGACCCCCATTTTTCGTATAGTGAATTAGAAAGATTGCAAAGCGTTTGTTTCACTTCTTTCAAAGCACTATACGAATTTTCGTTATTCGAGTCCATTACAAAATTTAATACAGCAACTTAGAAATACTGTAATTTTTTGTACGAAAGAGTTTAATATTCTTACGATTTATTCCAATCAGAGATATTAGTCTGCATTTTCTTAGTCACTATTCGACTTTTTCTAACCGTACCTCGATTATCCCTAAATTCGTATGTTTTATTTCAATTATGGATATACGATAAAAGAAATATTAATACTAAAAGTCTCTCCGTGTATTGTTCCACATAATTTCACCCATCACTCTAATCTTTCCAGTTCCCGAATAAATCTAATGATAGTAGAATGGGCTTGATAAACTGAATTATTATAGCCAGCATCCTATTCCATGTATATCTAATCACAATCTTATCAGTATTCAATACAAATACATCTGTATCCAATCCACAAACCGTAATCAAACCTAAATAAGGAATCTTACATATGTATATGAGTGTAAGTATCAGGAGCACTTAATGACCCATGATTGGGAAAAAATTCTAAGAACTGAAGAAAATAATAGTAAATTAAATCCTTTATGCTCTTACTTAATTTCTTCGCTCGATCAGTTTGCGCCTTTGCATCTTCCACATAAATATAAAAATTCAGCGCCTTGGATCACAGTTCAAATCAAAAACTTTATGAAGGAACGTAATAATAAGCGTCGCCTGGCAAAGAAAACTAAAAATCCACTGATACAAGCACAGTTTCGTCAGCTAAGGCAATAAGTTCAAACAAAAATCAGGGATTCGTATAGTCAATATAATTACAATGCTATAAAGAATCTAATTCCACCTGAGTATAAAGCCTCAGCTCATACTTTCCCAACTAATGATTTATTAAAAGATTTCACAAATCTACCTTTAGACATAACACCGGAAGTTCTCTACGAGAAACTCTTCGAAATAAAAATTATCGCTTTAGGAATCGATGGTATATCGATAAAGATGATTTGACTAGCGCTTCCTGTAATTTTTCACATACTCCTTCACATCTATAAGTCTTCCCTTCAGGTGGGATTTTTCCCGGATCTGTGGAAAAAAGCGCTGATTCGCCCTATTCCTAAGGTTTCTAGTCCCTCTTCTCCTAATTATTTCCGGCCTATTTCGATACTTTGTGCTATGTCTAAGCCGCAAGAACGTATTGTGCATTCGCAACTTACGAGTTACCTTTTTACAAATTAAAATTTAATTAAATAAAATTCAATACAATTTAATTACAATTTCCTCAATAATATTAAATAAAAACATGGTCAATAAAACGTCAAGAATAAATCACGCAATAAAATGATCTGCTATTAATTAAAATTCGTTGAAAATTAAACAAATATTTTCGGCGAATGTAGAATGAGAGCTTGAATAATTCAATGTGAAAAATAACTTGAATAAAAACCTTGCTGGAGGTGACGTAATCAACTTCTAATTGCTTTGATAAAGCTGAAAGTCTTACAAAATTGCGTTCTTTTATCAAATATGTATATTTATCACTATTGACATATTGGTATAAAATTTGAAGTTATTCATATACCTATATAATATATATTCTTTCTAAATAAACAATTTTATTATTTTGTTTCCATAATATGCAAGAAGCCAAAAAAAAATTTTAAACTAAAACTGTTTTATGAATAGCTACAAAGCAAGGCAGATCAGAATTCAAAATAAGTTGAATTTTTAACAATGAAATAATTGTCTTTCAAGAGAGCGACAATATTGCAAATAAACTGTTGAATTTTCAACAAAATACATTAATTTTCTACCAAATACTTGAATTTTCGTCTTACAAAAAAAAATTTTCAACCAAAAATGCAATAGCTATATTTTCAGATTTAAAAAAATAATAATATTTACCATGAAAAACGAATTTCCAACAAAAGGTTAATTTGCAAATTAATAATTTAATTTAAAACCAGATGGCTTCCTTTTCTAAAAAAGTAATACTACCATCCATCAAATAAAAAAATGTATATAACCTACTTTACTTCTCACTAAAGAATTTCAATTTAAATCTAAGTTAAAACATGTGATAAACCTTTAATGGAAAAAAATGGGAAAATGAAAAGGATCGGTTGACAACTTGAACTGATTAAGCGATTTATTCTGATCCCTGAAATATTAAAATGATATCAAACTTATTCATTATTGTCATGAATTAATTTTTTGTTAAAAATTCATATTGTCGAGTTGAAGATTCAATTGTTTTTTTTTTTGTAATTTCGTTTTTTCGTCTCTAAAATTCAACAATTTGGTAGAAAACTAAACTATTTTTTTGAAAACTAACTTCTTGAATGAAAATTTCATAGTTTCGATTAAAAATTCAACTACTTTTGTAGAAAGTCAAGATGTCTGGTTTGAAATTAAATTATTGATTTGAAAATTAACCTATTTTGTTGGAAATTCGTTTTTCATGGTAAATATTATTATTATTTTGTTAAATCTGAAAATGTAGCCATTCTATTTTTGGTTAAAAATTTTTTCTTTGGAAGATGAAAATTCAACTATTTGGTAGAAAATTGATGTATTTTGTTGAAAATTCAACAGTTTGTTTGCAATATTTTTGCTCTCTTTACAAACAATTATTTCATAGTTAAAAATTCAACTTATTTTGAATTCTGATTTGGAACATTTGCTTTTTGAAAAAAAAAAATTATTATTCAGATCTGGAATAAAGATTTTCTAAAAGAAGTACAATGTTTACTTTGAACGTGCGATCTGTGATTTATTCTTCACATTTTACTGGCCATGTTTTTATTTAATATTATTGAGGAAATTGTAATTAAATTGAATTACATTTTATTTAATTCAATTTTAACTTGTATAACGAATATTTAAGAAAAACTTTATTACTTTCGAAATAAAAAAAAACCATAAAAACGTTGCAGATAACAAAAAATCGATCAGGAAATTAAACATTCCGTTCTTAATTGAAATTAAGTGAAAATTTTGACTTTTGCCAAAAATTTAAAATTACTTCCGTGAACACGTGTGGAGATCTAAGTTTATAATTTTTTATAAACTACGTTTTATCTGAGGGATAGAGATATAACAAAAATTTTAAAAACTTTTAAAAAGTAATTTCAATTCCTAAAATAAATTTTCTTCTGAAAAAAGAAAAATATCTCTTGCTATGACTGAAAAAATGTCATGGATTTTTGTTTAGCATAAGGCTAAGTTATTCCAAGGTCTAGATTATTTTAAGAAAAGCGGAAAAACAATTTGGTTACACTGCTCCGGAAAGTAATATAATACATTATGCTGATAATGATGATAAATTTGACAATTATTGGAGATTTATTATTATTTCTTTACCTTCATCAAAGCGTACAAATAAACATAATTCCCAAAAAGCATATCCAATTTAAAAACTATGTGAAAATTGAATAATTTCGTAATTGGAATGTTCAGAAAAGTTTAGGAACATCAATTTTTAACATTTTAAACTTGAAATTACTGAAATATTAATGTTTTATTTAAATTTGAAACTGCAATTGAAATATAAAATTATTTATTCCTCAATAACTGTATTTGGACCATTTTCAACAAAACTGTTTTAAAATATTGAAGCTTGCAATTTGAAAAAAAAACATTTCAAAACTGAGAATTCCCTCGATTAAAATTTTTTTAATTTTAAACTATGATAATTCAAACTTGTATGCTTATTATAAACCTTCAATAATGCATTAAGCAATTCGTAAAGTTCTCAGCAAAATAGATACAATTTTTTAAGTTTTTAATTTTAAGTTTGAATGTCTCAATGTAATTTAAGTTGAAACTAAGTGGCGAACTGGTCAGAAAAACGGAAAAAGCCGATTAACTTCAATTTTATTTAAAAAAGTCACATTTTCTTAAGTAATTAGAAAAAGTTCTAATTAATATTTGGAAAATGTTATTACCATTAATAGATTTCGGTTCTTCGGTTGAAATTCGGGCTGAGACAGATTTTTTTCTTGTTCTTCAAAATTTATTTGTCCAAAGTAATAGTTTTAATATCGAAATTTAATTTATTTAAAAATTTAAAAACTCGGACGCTATCATCTATTCATGGTTATACCATCTTCAAAATATTAATTGAATTTAAAATTGTTGAAACAATTATTCTTGTTTAAACAAAATATTTTATTCTGTAAAACATTAACTGTGAGATTTTATTCTTTTTTGGTGAGAATATTTGATTTGATTTGGAGAGCACAAAATAAAGCACACGTATTTTATCATGTTATTGTTTGTTCTTCATTTGACATTGAGGAACTTTACTTTTTAATAATTTTGTTTGCTACATACATAGTTTATAACCAATAAAAACTAATACTTTTGAGATAAAAATGTAATAATTATATCTCCGAAGGACCATCTTGAAACTAATAACGCCATACTAATATAATATATTTATCATTTTTATTATATTTTATATAATACATGCATGAATACGGACATTTCCCAGGCCTGTTGAGCGAACATAAAGTCCCTCTTTCCAGCTTATGTTCATATAATCACCATTTCTATATTTATATGGTCAAAAATTATGACGTCATAGTAGTGTTGCCGCTGAGCGATAAATCCCGAGGAACGAAACGGGACGAGTCGAGATACCTGCTGTCTCGGTATTCGACGTATCGTTTTGCCACGTCTCATTTTTCCTTGTCTCGTGGCGTCCTTTCTCGTTCCTCGCTTCGGGGTTTCAGAGGAATGCGACATATGTGCGCTAGCAGACCGGATAGCTCGCGGCAGCGTTCTTTTGCCACTATGACGCGCTAATGCTAATTAGCGTTCTTCAACGAATAATTAAAGTCGAAATCTGATTACACATTGTACTTGTTTGTCTGTTACTGATTAATTTGATATCAAACACGACTATGTTACGATGTTTTGAAAGACTTAACTTCACTCTATTAGTATTTTGTTTTGTTCTTATTATTAATTTATTTTGCCAATTATAACAACAGAATATATATGACAGAAACGTAAAAAGGTAGGTAGATTTTCTCGATATTTGCAGTTGAAAGAATTTAACAAATCTTAAAATATTTTAAATGTTTGTGAAATCCTTGAAATATTTCGAAAGGAAAATTTTGGTACTGAAATTATCCAGAAGTGAATAAAATAACGTGCATTAACAATCGCCTAGGGCGCGGAACTGTTGGTTCTCGCGCTTCGCGCTCGAGAATATATTCATCTCGCGCTGCGTGCTCGGTCTTTGTATTTTCCACAAATTTGTGCACAGACCTTTTAAAATTAAAGGTCTAAGCGTCAACAACTGTAATTTGATGATTGTGAATTCTCTTTTGCTAAAGCTCCTTCGGCTTTTACTAATACATTCTTATCACGTATCTCGTGCTTCGCACTCGATTTTGTCCAAAATGTGAACTTTTCTACATTATTTTCAACACTATTATATCTAATGTATATTATATTTATTTCTGTACCTCGATCTGGTACTGCTTATTCAGATATTGCAAAATAATGTAAAATTTTTATTTTCCATGATGACTTTAATATTTTCTCCTTACTTTGCATTAATTTTTATTCTCAGCTGCCCTGTAAATGCGCCGAGATTGAGCGCGCAAATCAAAAACTGTGATTCAAATCCCTCAGAAACTACAATCACAAAGTGAAATTAAACCTGTTTTTTTTTTTAATTTGACTTTGAAGAGGGTTCTCAAAGCACCTACGGCCTTGACGATTACATTCTCATTGCCATACTCGCGTTTTGCGCTCAACAGTTAGATTATATAGACGATTGCTTTAAACAAAAAAACCATTCAAACAAAATCAAACGGAATATTTTGTTCCCAAATTTGAAAATGCTCTTACTTTTTGAATTTTAATCGAAATACAAAATTTAATTAGGATAATTTTGAAGACTCTCTCCCATCTAAGAGAAACTTTGACAAAAGTGTCTAAAATTTTTTATTTTGGTTGGAAATATCTGTTTTGTTTTTATTTTTAATGTTGTTTTCACGAATGAAACAAAAACTACGAATCCTATCAAAAAGTAATTCATAACAAATTTGTAGATCTGTTTCAGGTGCACTACTTTTATCTCTTTACCTTTTTCTGTATCTTACATAGTTTGACAATTTTTCATGTCTTACGTTGTTCGGCTTACAATGTTAATTTTCCTTCGTTTTTTTGGATTTTGAAAATGTTATAACTCTGATAATTTTGATTTTATCGAAAAATGTCATTAGCATAAATGGTTTATCTTTTTGCATGCTACTAACAGCCTTACATAAAATTTTCAAATCTTGACAAAAGTGGTCTAACAAATTTTCAAAATGTGCTCACTTTTTGAATTTTTATCAAAAATATCTGGTTAACGAACTTAACCTTCATTTTGGGACCCTTAAAAAGTTGATCAAAGGCTGACTCGATTCGACAAAATCCTTCAAAAGTTAGCCTGGCTACAACATTCAGACAGGCATGCAGACAGGCATACAGACAGACATAAAGACAGGCATACAGACAGACAGATACCGACCAAATGTTCTGATTTTCGGAATCTGTGAGTGCCGAAACTTAAAGAACCGTTAAAAACCAGAGATCGAAAATTTGGACGATTACATTACACTCTCATGAATGAGAATGTAAAAATGAGTTGTGTTAAATTCAAACGCAGTGAGCTTTACTTATGATTTTAAAGTATTTTATACCATAAACGAGCATAAAATGTCAAGCCCTTTTTGAAGTAAGTTTAACAAGAAACATGAATCCTCTATTTCTTTTCGCAGGGTTAAGTTTGCAGTCAAGCAGAGATTGCCTTGACACTCCCCGCCCGGTTCACTGCCACTCTTCTCGTTCTCGTCGTATACTTGAGGCTTCTGAGGAGCATCTAGTTCGTGCCAGGGACAGGTCACCTCTTGGTAGGCCTCCTTCTCCTAAAGTACTTGGATACGCACTTGGACAACTTGGATACATTCGGCTTATTCCCCGCACAAATCAGAATCTACGATTCGAATTTCGAAGATACGTTTTTCCTAATGGTTATCCAATTAGATTGCGAACAGAACAAAATAGATATATTCCCGTGCCAAACCAAGAACATATTGTATTATCAGCACCCAATGGTGACATTTTCGCAATATTAGGGTATAGCGGTATTCTTCGTGGAATATATACGACACGCCGAAATAAATTGAGAATGAAAGTGAATATGTTAAGCGGAATCATTGATAATTTGACCCGAGATGAAATGCGAGATTGTCCAGTGGGCGAAAATCACCCAATCTTCCCGAAAAATTTCTGTAAAGCTTCAGCAAATAACGATTCACTACAGTCCGAATGGAATCGTAATAGCGAACGCAACCCTGGGTCTTCTTCGGACAGACAACATTCACCTGACCGGACTTCTCCAGAGGAGCCTCCTCTACATTCCGAAACCAGGTCGCCTCCTGGGTGGCCGCAATCACCTAAAGTACTTGGTTATACACTTGGGCAACTTGGATACATTCATCTAATGCCCCGCACAAATCAGAACCTACAAGTCGAATTTCGAAGATACGTTTTTCCTGCTTGGCAACCAATCAGAATGCGATCTCCAGTACAAAGCCTTATTCCCTTACCAGCCCAAGAACAGATTGTAGTATCAACATCCAATGGTGACATTTTTGCGATATTGGAGCATAGCGGGGTTCTTCGTGGAATATATTCAACAAATAATGCTCATCCGAGAGTGAAAATTAATATGATAAGCGGCCAAGTTGACAATTTAACCCCAGACGAAGTCCGATATTTTCCAGTAGGCGAACGCCGCCCAATCTTCCCTTACAATTTTATTAAAACTTTAGCGAATGACGATTCACTACAATCTGAATGGAATACTAGTAGCGAACGTAAACCTAGCTCTTCTTCTTCTTCTGATAGACAACATTCACCTGAACGGACTTCACCTCAAGAGCCTCCTCTTCGTGCTGGATCCAGGTCCTCTCCGGGAAGGTCTTCTTCAGTTCAAGTACTTCGATGTGCAATAGAAGAACTTGGCTATGTTCGGCTTATTCCTTGCACAAACCAGAACCAGCGATTTGAATTTAGAAGATACTTTTTTCCTGCCTATAAACCGCTTATAATTCAAATGCGAATAGATCACACAAACTGTGTGCTTGGGCCAAACCAAGAATATATTGTATTATCAACATCCAGTGGTGACGTTTTTGCAATATTGGATTATAGTGGAACTCTTCATGGAATATATAGAACAGATGAAAATAATTCGCGAATAAAAATAAATATAATAAGCGGCAGAGTTGAGAATTTGACTCCAGATGAAATAAGGTGTTGTCCAGTTGGCAAACATCACCCAAAATTCCCAAACAGTTTCATTAAAGCTTTTGCAAAATACGATTCACTAGAGTCCGAATGGAATCCCAATAGCAAACGCCATCCTGGTTCTTCTTCCTGGGCCAGACAAAATGCACCTGCCCGGACTTCTCCTCAGTAGCCTCTACTTCATGCCAGGTCCAGTTGTCCTCCGGGCAGGACTCCTTATCATGAATTACTAGAATATGCACTTGGAAAACTTGGATATATTCAGATTATTCCTGAGCCAAATCAGAACCGGCAATTCGAGTTTCGAAGATAATATTTTCCCGCTCATAAAGAAATTCGACTGCTTATCGGAAATGTTAAATTTTTTGTATCACGCCAAACCAAGAATATGTTGTGTTATTAACTTTCAATGGTGACGTTTTTGCAATTCTGCAGTATACTGAGATTCCTCGTGTAATATATAAGACAGATAGAAATCATTTGAGGACGAAAATAAATATGATAAGCATTTTGCTAATTTTGATTGGATGTTCATTTTCAAGCAACAATTTAGAAAGAAACCATGGAGGGAAGCTATATAAGGAATCGTTTACTTTTAGAAAATGTTGACAGTCATAAAATGACTTAAGGACACCTTTGATTCCTTTCATTTAATATTTTTAAATTATAATTTGAATTAGGTTGACTAATAATTATTAATTGTTTCCAATTTAGTTTATTTATTGCAGTGATTAAAATATCATTATCAAGGGTTAATTATGAAAGGTCAGATCAGCTGTCCAAATAAATCGATTGCTCACATAGGAAGGACGATGACAGATAAGAATATGCAACTATGAGGACGGTACGTAACAAACCCAACCTGGAAATTTTTGTTGTTGTCCTTGATAACGGGGTCAAAATCAACAGCCCTTTCCCATGCAAGTTGGATTAATTATTTTCTTACAGTAAAATTTCTGAGTTAATTGAAAATGTAATAAACTTATGAGATAACTTCTCCGCACCTGTCACAACCTAGATTATCGTTGGCTTATACGCTTTATAGACGCATACGGGCTTGGTAGTGATTTTCAAATTCTTCATTCACACAAGCGCCTTAGTCATTATATCCAGAAGTCATGTAACTTATATTCAATCGTAGCTGCTTCTGTGTAGAGGTTTGGACTCAATATAGAGAATTTGGAACGTTTGTGTGAAATTTTTTAAAATCTTACACTTCCACATGTGTTGAAGCGTTTGCATCCGTAGCTGTACCTTGGACAGGATCATCTCCGATACTTTAGGTATATTGGTTCCTTTTTCAGGAGCCCGCTGGATGATTTTGTTGCAAAGGATCTAATTAGTTTCTTGCTAATACAAGCGACACAGGCTAATATTACTGTTGAGATTTAAGAAAGAAAAAATCGGAAATTAATCCCAGGATTGTTAATAAAGCTAATCCGATATAAGACCCACGAGGAAGTGTTCAATGATTATCGCGGAATGCCTTGTGATCACTGAATGCCTCTAATTCCTTCTCAATCTCCCATACAAATTCTACATTTTGTTTGACGGTAGGTAACGTCTCCTGTTGATGATGTTATAAGCATTAATTCCATGATATTAACATTCTTGTTATTGTGTCTAACGACTAAGTCTAAGTCTGGCGCCGGGGTCCTCAACATAGAGTATCCTATGAACGGCCTGATGAACACATGCTTATATGAATTACCTTCCGTAAAGATAGGGCCGCAAATCTTGCACTGCATATGGCACCGAAAGGCTTCCTCCTTATCGTATATAGCTTATTTCACAAGCGCTCATTGCCTTTGAGTAATATGCGATAGGCTTGCCCATCCCATACTTTTCTTGTGATAAGATGGCTCCCACAGCGTACTTTGAGGCATCTGTCGTGTGTTTAAATTCTTCTTTGAAATCCGAATATTGAAGGAAAGGCCCTCGACACAGATAATTTCGGATTTTAGGGGAACTTTAATGATGCTCTTTTTTCCATCTCCATTCAATATTTTGCTTTATGAGATAAGTCAGAGGCTTGGACAACTTTGCGCAGTCTTGAATGAATCACCTATAATAACCAGATAGTCCTAAGAATTGAGAGACAGCTCTTAACTTGCAGGGAGTAGGAACATTTTTTAGCGCTCTTAACTTTGAAGGGTTACGTTGAACTCCTTTCCGTCCAATTAT
>CAKNWU010200176.1:0-13610 GCA_932072015.1 Andricus quercustozae | reverse complement strand
CGTCTCAACTATTTTAATGTTCTGTTAAATATTTAAGATCCGATAGAACATTTTCTTGGCAAACGGATTTAACCAAAAATGGATGGACTATGCAAATTTGGAATCGCGAAAGAAAAACTTTTAATTGTGTTGAGTTGTGGAGTTTATTGCAGATCCAGCTTGTAAATGATCTCCTAGATCCTGAGTCGTTTCGCTCCCACGCGCGTTTTGCAATTACTTTATAATGTCCTAATACTTAATACGGACCATTGTGATTCACACAATGAGTAATAGACACTCACTAAATTAATACGGCAATACAAAGATTGGGACTTCGCAATCGAAAATATGCATTGCGAAATCTATTTATAAATGAGAACCATCTTTTTATAGACGCATTATTTATTCGCGAAATCATTTAATTTCAAAATTCATCCAAGTATCCTTCCATTTAAATGATTCATAAGCATTTCTTAAATATTGCCAATAAACATTCCTTCAAGTTTGAAAGTCGAAAACGAGGCACGTGCGATTCTGGAATTTAATTTTATAACTCGTTCCCCTGAATATATGTAATTTTCGAAAACGATACCGAATTAGTATTCAGAATTTCGCTAGCGAATTAACAATCGAGTGACCTATCCTCACGTCGTTTAAGTTTCCTTAGATTTCGACAATCGACCCTGGACATTAATTTATTTATTAAGAATTTATTCTATTAGATGATATATATCCAATATTGGCAAGAAATTATTTGGGGGAAGAAGTGGAACGGTAGTCCTTCAAATGAAAACGAAAGTAAAGAAAGTTGAATATCAAATTCTGACAAATTGATCTCCGAATATTGTATAAATTATGATGCAATCGTTTTTAAATTCTTCGCGTAATATTTTTGCGCTAGTTAGTAAATATTCCAGACTTAAAATATGTATTTTGTTTTGTAATTTATGACTCAAAGTGTTTTTTTTTGTTAGGGAATATTTTTCGCACTATGTGAGAGCAGAATAATTATTATGCAAATGCAGATCAGTTTGATAAGGATCTGATAATGATATTCGATTTACGAAGCGTGCCAAATGAATTTCGAAAATAGTGGGTTGCGTAACTCGATTCAGTAGCATTATTAGACATTCGAATGAGTTCGATGATAGGCATGAGACATTCGAGTCGTAATCGACACTCGTTCCTTTCCATCAAGAGTGATCATCTGATTACCATAAAGATCGATCTTTCTATATCCACGCGTCATCAACCAAACCAAACCATGACCTGTTATCACAACCAAGTCGAAAGGTCTTGGAATGCTCCTCATGACGTAATAATATCTACCTTGAGTCTCAATTCATTTTAACTGTGTGAACTTTCACTCCAAAGGAAAAAAACAAATTTTCGGACCCGGCGCCAAATACTCATACCGGCAAATGATTTCTGATCGTATATCATTTCACCGAGACATTGGATTCTCGAAGATTACGAAAGCGAGGAGACCATTACGGAAATCATAAAAATGGAATTACGGACATTCCTGTTTGTTGGGATAAGTCAAATGAACAAAGCTTTTTATTCTTTGAGTTCCAAAAATAACTTTTAGGATGGTGAATATTTTTTATTATTGTTAGTTATTACATTTGCGAAAGGAAAGCTTCAATTTATGGTATAGTTGCAATAAAGTATTTTTGTATTTAGTTTAAAAGTAAAGAGTTTCAACGTCAGCAGTTGCAAATTCTAATTAAATAGCACTGATTCTCTACTCGAGCTCAGAAGCCTCTGAAAGAAAAAAGGAGATGTCAAATTTTGAAAAATGATCTCAGAATGAAAATTGAGTTTAAAAATGAAAGAGAATGCAGTAAAAGATCCTAGCATCGAAATAGGTCAAAGACTTTAAATCTGCATAAAGATTTCGATTGTGCGATCATTCATTCTTGCGTCCTCCTACAGGATGTCTTTGGACGAGTTTTTGAGCCCAAGGCTGATTTTCTGAATTGATTCACGAATTGCTTCCATTCATACACCTACTCTTATCACATTTAAAGATATGACGTAGAGAATATGGTACGTCTACCTGCATAGCCACTAGACCCAGCCTCCTGATCCTTTAATCTCGACCCATTTTTCTCCCAAGATTTAATCTCGAACTCCCTCTTCTGGTTGCGCAAATATCGCGATTATACGTGAATTATTCTAATTTCAGTCACCTAGGCCTTACCTAATAACGTAGAAGTTAAACGCGATCGTTTCAGTAATGCGAACGAAATAGAAATTCCGCTGTTGAGGGTTTTAATTTAAACGACACACGGATGAATTGTATGTTAATTTATGCTAATCCCCTGCGAATGAAACGTCATTAAACCTTTAATTGGTAACGTCCAAGATTTTACTTCGATTGCCTCTTTAATTAGGAGCAATTCCTTTCCGATATGAGCAAATCGAAAGTTCTCTCAACTTTAGATATTGACAGATTTTAAATTAAAAATTTCATATATAATTCATTTAGGTAAAAATTATTGTTTGTGGGAAAAATATAATTCACATGAAAGATGATTATATAAAATTTATATACTCAGTAAATTTTAAAGACTCCCGAGTAGTCTCTCAATCTTATATAAATTTTATGTGATATTTCTCCTGTATAAATTTTGTGCTTGTACACAATTTTTTTATTTAATGGACAGGTTCTAAAGTCTCATCATGAAATCGTTGGAATTTGAACTCTACAAAATTCTTTTGCCGAAAAACATCCTGGATAGTGCGTGCCTGTTTTTTAATTATTCCGATATCGGAAAGTACCGTAGCCTTGATACCAAGTTTCTAGATCTTGGGGAAACCCCGGCGCCTCAATGTACCGATTACGGTAATAGCTCATCTCTCATCTGCCGTTCGACAAATTCCTCATAAGCAAGTTTGTATTCAGCTACTAACTCCGAGGATTAAACGTCTCGTAGGCAAATGGAATAAATAATTTTTACGTACATAATATGTACGCAAAATTATGCATGCAGAAGAAGAGGAATGATGGATCAGAGAATTATTATTGACTTCGTGGATTTTTATCGACGATTGTTTAGCTTGCGACATAAGCTTATAAATAATTTACGTGATACTGAGTATTTTTTCCTTACGCGTATAATTGTAAACAATCATAACGAGATTTGGGTGGTACATGAAGTGATGATGGCATAGAATACTTTTTTAGATCCTTGTTAAGATAATCGATGAGCTTACATCCGTGAACGATTCAACTTATAATTGATTAATTTGAAAACATTGAATTTTGGTTCTTAAGTGCTTAAGTGTCTTTAAGATTGACGATCGTAATTTGGATTGAAATACTTTTTCAACCTTAGCAATAAAGAAGTAATTAACGATTCCCGAAAAGAGCAGTAAAAACTCTAACATATTGATAGTTAAAGAAGGTGAAGGCAAAGAAATATGGTCTTGAAAATAAAAATAAAAGTTTCCTTCTCGTTTAAAACAGATTTCCGACCTATCCCAATTTGACTGCAATTGCTCATACTTTTGGTTCGAGTGTCCTTCTTCAGACCGAGTAGCCAAGATTAGCATTTACAAACACATGTGGGTGTGCAAACATTAATTTTTGTTGAAATATCTTGAGGATAAAAGTCCTCAGTGTATTTATCTGGTAACTTCTTCAGTCCCAGATAAAAAGTCTGATTTATTAATTGACGAATAAACAAAAATGATCAAAGATGATTCTTCAATTATGCCATGATTGAAGTCGAATTATACTTCATCAAGTAAATATAGCATTCACGTCACTCACCTCAGGTTTGTTTTGCGTTCCTTCTTGGCTGGTGTATCCGTTCACACAGAGATGTTTGGCTACACAGATTTTGTTTTGTCCACTACAACTGAAGGTGAGGCTTTCTTCAAGTTCGAGGGGTTGTTGTGGGAATTGGTCGGATGAGGTTGGATAACCATTTTGGTCTTGATCAGTTGGGAAGAGGTCTGAGATCTGTTGGGTCTGTTGATCAGTTTGCACAGAGATTGGGGTCAACACAGCAGATCCGGATCCGGGTTTGAGGAAGGGGTTGTTCTTATCAACATTCACAGAGATGGGTCGACTGGGCTGGGGTGCTGAGAATGTTGGTGCTTGTGGCAGGCGAGAGTTCTGAAAAATAAAAATATTTATGTTGATGAATTGGATGATAAAAATATTTAGATGATTAAGAAGAAGGATATGATGCAGAGAATAAACAGAATGTAGAGAAAAAAATGAAAGGAACACAGTCAACATAATGAGGATCGGAAAGATACTGAAGACCAGAATAAAATTATTGTGATGCTTATAGTTGTCTCAGAAGAAAAACAGAACTTTTCTCAGAATATCATGAAATACAAGATACTAAAGTACTGGAATATCCTGATGTTCGGTAGAAAATGTTAGTGATGATTAGATTAAATTGTTTGTTCTACTAACAGGATATTTTATTGTAAAATTATAGTCAAATCGAAAATTATTGTAAACTCTAGTAGAAAAAATGATAAGTAGAACATTTAGGTATGGATTAAAACATTTTGGTTCCAATAGAATATCATATCACTAATTAGAACCATATCTTTTTGTATGTTCTCCAAAGGTGTCCTTTAATAGATTATAGTGTTTCTTATAGCATCACTGTACTCAGAAAAATATTATGGAGTTCAGCAAATCATCAGATACTGATGAATAGTAAAAAATTAGGATGTTTAATGGAACGCATTTGTGTTATTTAGAATATCATAAAACATTCTGAAACTGAGGTATTAAAAATAAAATTATTCTTAGTGATTGTTAGAATATCATGGAGTCTCTTAAAACAGTAAAATCTCGATAAAAATGTTTTGAACCATGGTATCTATTATAAAAGCATTATTATCTCTAATAGCAGACCAGTGGTCCTTTAAAAGATCACAATAATCTTTAGATTCTCATGGTGATTAAAAGATCATTTTAGTTTCTTTCAAAACATTAAAATATCCTTTAGAACATCGTAGGGCTGAATGGTGATGGAATCTTATAAAATATCAAGGATTTACGAAATTTTTTAGCTGTCCCATATAAGGTCTAAGTAATTGTTAGATCATTATGGCGTTAGGTAAAACATTAGCGTGTTGACTAAATTATAGACCACAGTGTCTGTTTCATATTATTATTATTATTTTAAGCAGCCGTGGTTTTGAGATTGTTAAAGTGATCTTTAGAACATGATGGTCGTTAGCGAAACATCATAGTATCTGTTAGAAAATTGCTGTTTATAAGAAGATCTGGATGTCCCATTGAATACAAACTATTAAAATACATTATAGTGATGAATAATAAAACTTACAGATCCAGTAGATGCGGATGCAGAAGCCTGGTTCAGGAATGGATTTGCTGGAGCAGATGCAGTAACCTGGTTACGTTGATCTTTGGCTTGAATGTTGACATTGCCTTTCTGGAGATCAAAACTTGCGCTTGCAGTGCAACCAGAAGGTCCACATCCAGATTGTGATTCAGCACTTAAGAAAGGGTTTTTAGCTTTCATTTCATAGTAGTATCCACTATGTTCATTGTTCGCATCAGCAGATTCTTGACCCGGACCTGAGTCTAATCCTTGAAGCTGATTGATTTCATTTGTATCTGAACTGGATCCGGAAATAGCCAAAGATCCAGTACCAGGGAAATCTAGCTTATCAGTTGCTTCTTGATTAGATTCACTAAAGCTGTTTGCATTATCTTTTTCATTAGCTTTTTGGTAGTGATATCCGTCTGCCTGGAGCGAACCGTCGGGGATTTTCGAATAGGGGAGTGCATTGGCCTGAAAGACCAATGCTACTGCAATCAGCAGCATTAACGTATGGTGCTTCATTTCAAAGGACCTAAAATGAAGAAAAAAAATGTTCTGGTAAATTTTAAGGCATTCAAATGATTTTTTACTTTGGGAAAATTATTGCGCCTGCATTTGTGTTTTTATGTAAGAAACATGTTTTAAACATTTCCTTTATCAATGAAGTTCCTTTCGACTCTTCAACATTTACAGACTGGCATTTATTGAAATTAAATTTTCAATTCATGAACGATAAATAATAAATATAATCGAAGTAAGAATTTTTTGAAATTCGAAAATGAATTGATTTGTAGGAGTTATATTTATTCAAACTTATGCAAACTCTTTTGGATTGTCTTACGTAAGAAAGAAGACAAACTGGATATAAAGAACACCCAAATGAGAATAGAAAGGAATGGAGAATTAAAATTTCTCGTCGTGATTCAACGGAGGGTATATCTAAACTTTTTATGGAAAATCATAATCTGAAAAAAATCTGGTGAATTCCAATGACATAATGAGCTTGGACGAATCGAATATGAGATTCGATGTTTATTGCAAAACTAAAAAACCAGTTATTCATATTTTTTTAACAAAAACAAATGATGATAGTGACTATGAATAAGATTTTTGATTTTTATTATAAGTGAGCAACTTTAAGAACATATTATAGGAGAATTTAAATACATAATGAAAATTAGTGGTTTAACTTAGTAGTTTAAAGATGCGTTAATTTATGGACGCTAATGTAGGCTCTAGAACCTAATAACACAAGAGATGCAAATAAATTCGAATTTTTGCATTGATAAAAATCAAAATTAGTATTTAATCTTGCAAGCTATTAGGTGACAAAGATCTTAAAGAGATGCCTCTTTTGTTTGTGTAGTTGACCGTAAACTAGACGCTACTTTCAACTCTGTAAGACCTCGCTCTTGAATATAATGGAATGCCATTGCGCTCATGTATTATACACTCTTACATGTTCTCTCGCGTAATATTACCCATTGTATTAGAGATTTTCAGGAGATAAAGAATTCATGTTTACATTAATGCAGATCAGACATTGAACCATCAGCTAAGAATCTGATACAATAGGCACCTTCAGAAAAATAAGATTAAATCAATGATTACATCTTTTTTAATTTTAAATTGAAAAATTAATTTTTTAATTTGTATTTCTTTTGAAACAATTTTGCATTTCACATAATACTTATAATTGTATTAGAAATTTTCAGGACATAGACAAAAATAGAATGTAACGTTTTTAAATTTGCTTGGAATTTTTAACGAGGAGACTTGAAAATTTGTCTTTTTTTTATCTGTTCATAAAATACAAAATTTTGCAAATTGTTTACAGTCACAGAATCATTTGCCACTTAACTATGTTGTTTTTCAAGTAATAAATAATTAAGGTTTAAAAATTGAAAACAAGAATTATCAAAAAATGGTCACAATAGTTGTTAAAAGTGTCATATTTTTTTATTTAATCAAGGTATTTATCTTATTATTTCTGATACTGATAGAATTTGTCGTCTTTTTTCGAAAACCGTTCGGAAATTTTTGAAAAGTTCAAAATTCCTGCGCTTTGGAAAGAAGAGAGAATTTTTTAGTCTTAAAAACAAAAATTCTTATTTTTTGCTAAAGTAAAACAAGATATGCAAAAAGTCAAAAAAAAATTGTTTCTCTAAAAAAATTCTAGAAAAATGTCTCTTGCACATTTTTCTATTTCGCATTATTTTCGAGATTTTTGCGAAAATATGTATAAAATCCTCAGAAATTTACTTTGTCCCAACAATACGATTTTATGATGCCATACAAAACAAAGAAGAACATAATTTAACAGTTTCAACAACTTTTACACAAAACTTTTTCCTTTGATGCCGGTATTTTTGAAATATTCGATATTTTTTATTTTCCTAACTTACTTCTTTATTCTTCCACCAAAAAGTTGTTAAAACTGTTAAATTAAGTCCTTTTTGGTTTTTCATCGCATCATAAAATTGTATTGTTGAAGAAAAAATAAGTCCTAAATTCTTTCATACATATTTTCGCAAAAATCTCGAAAATAGCGCAAGATAGAAGAAAGTGTCAAGGGACATTTTTCTATAACTTTCTTAGAGTAACAATTTTGTTATTTTGACTTTGTTCGTATCTTGTGTCGTTTTTCAAACAACAAAAAAAGTGAATTTTCGTTTTTCAGACAAAAAAAATTATCTCTTCTCTCCAAGGTGTGGGCGTAGGGCAGACTATTCTTCATTGAACAAATTTTTTTGATCAAGTGAAAAAAATGATCTCTTGTCTATAGAAGAACTGTTCCTTCAAACGATATATTATTTAAAAAATTTTAATTAATCGTTTGTATCGAAATTTAAAGGAATGATTATAATAAGTCTAAGTTCTTGTATTTAAATTTGTATTTAGAACAGAATTCTCATATTTTATGGTAAAGAATTAAATATTTTTTCCCATGAAAAAGATCTATAGAAGAATAGTTTACGAAACGTAATAGTTAAAAAATATTGTGTATATAAAACAAAATAAAAAGAGACGTTTTTACACAAATCAGCAAATTTTGGGTTTTGCAATAGACAGAAACATTGTAAACTGAACATTATAATTAATTATTTTTACCTCAAAATTTGTTTTTTATATTAAAATATAACAATGAAATATCATGAAATTTCAATTTAATAACAAGTTTCTATTATTTTTTTTTGCACAAAAAACTTTCATCTCTTACTCTATTACAGAATGTTCCTTCTCATTTCTTCAAAATAATATTTTCTTATACTTGTATATAAAATTCCTCAAAAACTGATACTTATCATTATTTTAATGAGTGAGTATCTGAATAAAGTATTCTACTTGCATAATGTGTATACTAGGGTGATTCATTTTATACAGCCATTTTAATCAACAAATTAGAAAAAACATAAATAAAAAATCAGATTTGATTAAGATGTTCCCTATTTGAGTTTTGTCAATTTTATTGATTGTTTTCATTTTCTCAAAGTCTTGATAATGCATGTATTCAATTTTTATGCATATAGAGTTATCTCCTGTTACAATACCATCTTTGCAACCTTATTATTAAAAATTTGTATACACATTTTTAAGGAAAATAATAATTTTATCTTACTTCTTTCACATGTTTCTATACAAATGTGGCATACGGTGTGCCGATTAGAAAAAAAGTAAATTTGAAAAAGTTACTCATTATATAAAATGTGAAAAAAGTAAGAAAAAAATATTGGTTTGCTTGAAAATAGGTTAATAAATTTTCATTACATTATTTACATCCGTATTAATATAAAAGGGGATAATTGCATATGTATAAAAAAAATAATACATGCATCTTCAAGACATTGGGAACATAAAAAGAAACGAAAATCAAACAAAAAAATCCGATTTTTAATTTTTTTTCTAGTTTGTTGACTAAAACGGCACAACTTAGGCTAGTGTTGCGTATTGAGATTTGAAAATAATTTTTTTGGATCACCCTAGAGTACAATAAAGATGGCTACATTCTAATCTACGAAATACAATATATACGTTAATGATTATCAGACAATATCACATACTTTGTTATGCTCTATAAGAAAATTATAAATTAATTAAAAAATTAATTTTCTAATCTTTAAATGATCTAATAATTATCTAGTATCTACAATGTAATACAAAAGTTTGAATTTCAATCCAGAAATCGACTAACTCTCAGATGTAACCAAAAGAAGCCATGCTAAACGAGGATCGACTAGTGCACTATACATAGGACTTTTAGATCTAACTATTTACAGCCGTCTGTATGACTGTCGATCATTTTATAGTGAAACAAAAAAGGGAAATTTATCAAATTAAAACAAAATCTGGATTGAAATTCAAAATTTTGTAAATATAAATCATGTGAGTTGCCAAAAATGGATTTCTGGGAATAAAAAGTCACCACAAAAGTCCTGATAAATTCTTGCACTCTGACTGTCAGGCTCTCCTATAAGGGAAGATTACTCAGCACGAATAAGATCGCGCTTTAGCACACTAATTGTACGTGATTAAATACAATAAGTATTCACTCATTGGAGAATAGAAAAAGAATATTGGTGATCAAGTCAATCTAGTCGAAAGGTCCTTCACTGATGTTTACTTTATAATCACTGGAGCGTTCACCAAACACAAGAGGTTCCTTTTTAACACCACGGATTCGCGAAAACTTTGAAATTCGAACCACGCTTGAGATTAAGTGTCGGATGATCCGCACGTTGTTGTTGTGTCTCGTTACCTGCACGATCCGTGGCGCATACGAATCGAATCGAAGGTGATACACCTCCTACCGGACTATATACCTTGAGCAAGGCTGACTGTTACTCACCTGATATACGTGTCCTCTCGAAAATACACGTATGCGTGGCTTAAAAGAAAGTCAGGGTGACTGGCGACGCCTCCACATTCCGGCTTCTCTTATACCATCCTCCGACGATGGGTATCCCCACTATATACGATTGGGCTCCTCCTGTCCTTCGATATCCTATCCTGGTCACTGTCGTCCGTTTGCGTGGTGGTCCATTCTGTTAGAATCGCGGATTCCTCAGTTAAAATCTCTTTTACCGTGTGCTAGGAACGGTTAACAGCTTTAACATTCTTCAACTTCAATGATGATGATGATGATGATGATGATGATGATGATAATGATGATGGTGATGGTGATGGTTGTGCAAGAAAATATTGCTGATTCCAGGTACCAATGGGGTCGCAGCACTTTCGTCCCTTTCCGGATGTAAGAGAGGATGAAGGCAACGCAATCTGTATTGCGAATATCCTCCGAGTCATCGAGAATCAGAAACCGCGACCTTGATCGTTATGTGTAACACCCGACTGGGAGAACACATCATGCAGGGTTACACATAGGTGTTGTGCAACCGAGGAAGAGGGACCTTAAGGTATTTTTGGTCCAGGCTATAAGAATGAGAATAGGGGTCTTCATTTTTACCGCGTCCTAAGAACACATCAGAGCTTTAACATTCTTTAACCTAAATAATGATGATGATGATGAAGGTTGCGCCGGGAAATATTGCTGCTTCAAGGAACCAATCGGGTTTTACCAATTTCGTCCTTTTCCGGGTGTAAGAGAGGATGAAGGCAACGCAATCCCTATGACGAATATCCTGCGAGTCATCGAGACTCAGAAACCGCGACCTTGATCGTTATGTGTAGCACTCAACTGGGAGAAACACCTCATGCAGGGTTACATATAGATATTGTGCAACTGAGGAAGAGCGTCCTTAAGATATTTTTGGTCCCGGATGTAAGGATGAGAATAGTGGACTTCATTTTAACCGCATCCTAGGAACAATTCAAAGCTTTAACATTTTTCAACTTCAATAATGATGATCATGATGGTTGTGCCGGAAAATATTGCTGATTCCAGAAACCAATGGGGTCGCAGAACCTTCGTCCTTTTCCGGATGTAAGAGAGGATTAAGGCAATGCAACTTGTATTGCGATAATCCTTCGCGTCATCGGGGGTCAGAAAGCGCGACCTTGATCGTTATGTGTAACACCTAACTGGGGAAAACGCATCACGCAGGCTTACACATTGGTATTGTGCAATTGAGGAAGAGAAAATTTAGGTATTTTTGGTCCCAGATTAAGGATAACAGGGTTGTTACACGTCAAGAAAATTCTGAAAAGTCAGGGATTTTAAAACTAGTCAGGGAAAGTTAGGGAAACCCTGAAAGAGCCAGGGAATTATTGATAAATTGAAGCTGAAGTTTTGGATTTAAATTTTACCTGCATATTTGTGTTTTTCTTCCACTTTAGGTCTACTACGATCAAATAAACAATTATAATATCAAATATTTTTTTTTTTTTTTTTTTTACGAATGGGATTCTCTTCTAAAATTTCTTGCAATAATCAATACGCGATTTTTAGTCAATTTCATAAATGAAGTTAAAGATTAGGTAATTTTTAATATATCTAGAACATCCTTATCCGATTAGGCCCAAATTTGGAGATTATTTTTTGAGTTTTCAAATAAAACTGGGGAAGAGGGGTGAAATCAAAGCAATTTTAAAAGTGAAAAAATAAGAGCCACCGTAATTAAAGCACAAATAATCGAAATTTTGGAAGTCAGATGTTTAAAAAAACAACTTAGAGCATTTGATGATAGCGAGTAACATAGTCTAGAAGAATATAAAGATACACATATGCTTCTTTTTCAGCTTCGACCTTCTGGCAAATTTTATTCGAGAATCTCAGGTAAAGCAGGTCAATGAGTAAGAAGAGTTTTTGTACGTTAAAAGAGGCTAGACTTCAGATTTAGGAGAAGCCCCTTTTCAAACATAACCATTTATTAACAAAACATTGGTTAAGATAATATTTCTTCCAATTATAAATGTCAGATGTTGAAAGGATGAAGTGTATTCCGTGAAATGAGACATCCATGCAAACTTTCCATGCTCTACAACTTTTACATCATATAGTGTATAAGTTTCGGTAATATTTTATCGATAACTAACAATAATACCAAAATGCAAAAAAAATCCGAAAGACACACACTTGACTATTATAATTGAAATAAATGTTATCTTAATCTATGTTTCCATAATAAATGGTCAGGCTTGGAAAAGGACGACACCTACATTTGAAACCTTTTGTAACGTACATAATTTCTTCTTAATTATAATTAAGAAAAAGTAAGAAAAAATCTCCAGCAGAACAGTTTAATAATTATTAAACTGTTCTTCTGGATATTTTGGAATAGAATACTACACAATTATTAAAAAAAAGCTAAAGAATCATCCCCATACAATACCATTTTTTTTTTATTTCGATAAAACGAGTATCTTTTGCAGTGAGGAGTGACTTATTAGGGGTTAGCCTAATCTACACCTAATATTATTATTATTATTATTGTAAAATTATTTTACCATCCCTTATGAAAAAGAGGTATTGGAGATATCAGCATTGAGAAAAATATTTTTAAAAGTATAGGTAAATTCAATACTATTTTGGCAACTATAGTTTAGTATAGTCTAGTATAGTATATGGCAGTATATATAGTATTGGGATCTGACATCTTGGTAACGATAGTGCAGTATTAAACTCACGAAACCAGTTAGAATTTTTAAGATGCATTTTAATTTCTGCTTAGAAACAATTTTAATGTTATTTTTTGTAGTATAAATCAATCAGTGAATACAAAAAATAAATATTTATCGAAAACTAGGTGTTGCATATGGAATTTTCATCATATATAGTAAAAAAAAACACGTTTCCTGTTAGGACTGATTTTATCAACAAAACCATCATTTTACTATCTCATGTCAACACATTGTAAGTTTTAATAAACTTTAATCAACACATATAGCAAACAATTTTATTCAATATATAAAAAAAATATGAATTATAGACTATCCGAATTGAAATACGTATTCTAACCTAACTTCTCGGGTAAATACTTTTTCAACTAGGGAATATTTCATCCGTAAATTGCTAAAATTTTATTTCGAAACAGTTTTAACATGAAACGTATTTTGTCACTATCTACGATAAAAAAATCGGCATTTAACATTTGGTTTCCGATCAATCTTAATTTTTTTCGTGCACTAATTGGTTTAAACTATGAAACATAATAACAAAATTGTTTATTGCAGTTATGCGCATCCCAGTAGTACAGTATATTACAGTATAATACAGTATAACTCATTATAATACAGTATAATACAGTACAGTACAGTATAGCACATTATAGTATAGTCTAGTTAAGTATAGTATAGTACAGTACAGTATTGTACACATAATCATAATACTTTATGTCAAATCTTGTA
>CAKNWU010200149.1:0-16732 GCA_932072015.1 Andricus quercustozae | reverse complement strand
AAATCTGAATGGCACCTGGGTGAGGTGTCTCAAACGGTGACTCTGGGATACTGGGCGACCTCTCAGAGTATATAGCCTTATCCTTGCATGCGGGGCTCTACAGGGATAGAAGAACCCTCTTCCCTAGCTGCTCTTGGGAACAACAATGATAACAATAAACATAGTTGTTATAAGTGTGGTTAAAAACAATCGAACGCACAGGGTCATTCGACAATGGGTCGAATAACAATGGCGACTATCCTATAGTTGGGGAAGCCAATCAAGACAAGGTCAATGCGATTGACCGGCAGAATCTCGTTACTTTAAAGTGGACGAATCGACTCAGGGACGACCTGCTGGAGTGCTATGATACCAGTATGGCCCCTGAACGGAAATGTTACATGGCTCGACTGCATACTCTATCGTGCGCGGAACACCCAGAGCTCTCGCATTTTTCGCTTAAACGTCTGCGAAACCGTGCCGAGGAACTCCGAAGAAGGGTTTATATAAGCGGAACGCCAAATCAAGCGCAGCCAGAAGAAGCCGGCAACAGAGAAAGAGAGGCGACACCGAGACCAACCGCGAGTAGGCATCCAATAGAGGAAGAGCGATGCTTCGGTACACGGAGAAACATCAACATTCAGGTTTCTCCTTAGCCCCAAGATCTGGCTGAACTGGATGACGAGCTTCGTGGAGATTTTTGCGAAGAACCCGACGTCTGAACTATCAATTGTAGTTTGTATAATGCAGCGAGAGCTTTGACAGAGGCAAACCGTAAAACAAAACCAACGGTTGATCATAAGACCAGAAGACGAATGCATCAACTCTGCGCAAAGATAGGCTGGGCAAGACAGTACGCGTCCCGCATTCAACATATGATGCTCGTCTACATAACATGTGGCAGGACTTTCAGTGCGAAGGTTCGACAGTTCGCGCGCGAACTGCGGATCTGTTAACACACACTCAACAAGTCGAGTACTATCTAACGCCAGGAGAAGTGTCGAGCAGAGAGAGAGTTGTTTCAGAGAAAATCAACAGTTTTTGTCTGACCCATCTCGACTCTTCCAAGACCCTCCAGTTACTGTCGACCACCCGCCCACACCAGAGGAGGTCGAGGCATTTTGGAGAGAAGTCTACGAAGTGCAGCATCCACTGAAAGAACACTCGAAGAATATAAATATATTCAAGGAGCTGTGCAGTGCCCTCATAACAGCTGAGGAGGAATGCCCACCTATCACTACCGAGGAGGTGAAATCTTATGACGAGACATGAAGAACTATTCCGCTCCGGGACCAGATGGTATCAAGACCTTCTGGTGGAAGAAGTTTCCTTCAACCCACCAGCATCTGGCCCGCATTTTCAACTCATATCAAAAGTCGGAAGAGCCTATTCCGGAGTGATTGGTAGAAGGGCGCACAGTGCTCCTGCCGAATACGGGCAACTTAGCTGACCCTAAAAATTACAGGCCAATAACTTGTCTGAACACACTGTATAAGATCTTCACAGCTATCCTAAATGATAGGATTGTTTGGACAATTGGACCTGTGTGGCGAGAGATGCACGAACAACGTGGCTCAAAGAAAGGCGTAGCAGGATTTCGGGAGAACCTGCTCATCGATAGATGTGTCTGTAAAGACGCAGCATTCTATCAGTGTTACCTATCAATGGCATGGATTAATCTACCGGAAAGCTTTTGATTCAACCTCCCATAGACATAGCATCTGTCTGTTGGAAAGCTTAAAGGTTCATCCACACATCGTGAGGTGCGTAGAGAAATTAATGCCGCTTTGGAAAACCAGATTTACTATCTCATCTGGAAAACATCGTGTCACCTTTCAGAGAGGTGTATTTGAAGGCGACACCATGAGCCCTCTCCTCTTTTGCCTCGAATTATTGCCACTATCTCTCGCACTTCGCCATTTCGAAGGGTACCTCTGCAGCAAACCTGGAAATGGAAAGCATAAAGTCACTCATGTATTTTACATGGATGATCTTAAGATCTATGCTAAAAATCAAGAGAAACTACATCTAGCTATAGACATTGTCAAAGAGTACACTTAAGAAATTGGAATGGAGTTCGGGGTAGAAAAATGCGCCAAGGTTTATTTGAAGAAAGGAAAACTTAATGGCATCCCGGAAGACCCTTAGCTCGTCGAAAGAAGCGCTATACGACACCTTGGCGCTAGAGAGACCTGTGCATATCTGGGAGTACCACATAGCCGCATTCAGGACGTGACATCTATAAAGGATACTCTCCGATGCAGATACAAACGTCTCATCCGACGGATTTGGTCTTCCGAACTGTCGGCGAGAAGCAAAGTATCTGCGACGAACATGCTTACCGTCCCGGTAGTACTCTATTCATTTGGAGTGGTTTCATGGACGAAGGACGAGCTCAGATCCCCCGATATCGGGTCCCGAAAGGCTATGCACATGAACAAAAGCATGCACCTTAAATCTTCTGTTCCGCGACTTTGCATCTCACGCCATCAAGGTGATGGCGGAGTACTAAATCTTGAATGTCTTCACAACAGGATTATTCCGGGTACAGCACATATAGTCGCAATTGGACAGGACGCTCTTCTTAAAATGGTCAGGAAACACCAAGAAGTGGGCAAAGGGTCGTTTCTCTACAAAGCAGAGGAGGAGGCTGCTGAAACACTCGGCCTTGACTTCAATATCAGGGATAAGCAAAGTGCATCAAATCTTATCCATCTCGAGTACTCACTCCTGAAGGCCCGGATTCAGAAAGCACAGGATAATAACTTCCGTGAACAGGTCCTCGAGAAGAAGCTGCACGGTATCTTCCTCAGAAATGTGGAGGATCTGTCGATGTCATATGAGCTACCGTTTGCTTTCCTTAAATTAACCGGATTTAAGTTGGGCACGGAGGGTTTCATTTTGGCATGTCAAGACGGTGTCATTTCCAGTTTATCATATCGTCGCCACATTTTGAGCCAAGACATGCGGGAACGACCTACATCCAAAGGATATACTGGAACTTCATATTCTCGACAGTTTTTTCTGTTGCGCACTCGAGGCCTGACATAGTTCTTCTTGACGTCGAGAAACGAATGATGTTCGTTATCGAATTTTCGGCACCAGCTGACAATAACATCATAGCCAAGGAGACTGAAAAGAACGAGAGGTATAAAGACCTTATAAGGGAGTTGCGACGGCTATACCCGGAATATTCTGTTAAGCTATTTGACTTGATCATCGGCGCTCTTGGAGGTGCCGAGGTATCACTGGTTAATAGCCTGAAAAGCATCCCTGCGTGTCAAGAAAATGTCAAGACACTTGCGGGGAAAATGCAGAAGGCGGTCGTCCTTGGGTCTTTCCGTGTCCTCAGGGTGCAGAAATTTTACCGCGATTTCGCTGGGAGCGGGTGCAATTTTCAGATTAGCACCTGCTCCCAGCGAAATCCTGTGGCTGTCCTTATGACAAACTTTTAACTATATATAACCGATAAGGGGCTAATATCCGTATTGGAAAATGGGACCTCAAATAATACATTAATTGATAGGACGAATTGAATGTATCGATCTATACAACAAACTTTGAATCAGTTATAGTGATAGGATTAAATTTATTTGAATTTGAATCACTAGTTCGAGTAGTAGCCGCGCTGAAGGCCTGTTAACATTTGTAATGCAGAAGAACGGGTTCAAAATGTGGTGCAGAACGTATACGAGGTCTGTCAGAAAAATATCCTACCTTGTGTTCTAACTTTGTACCTAGTTGAGCTCTTGTCAAAAACTGGTATTTACCATTTATGGAGGACCTATGTGAGGCACCCTCTGTGAGGCACCTCTGTGAATCTATAGTCGACTAGTGTACGCAGTTGGCTATTCTTGTTCGAGAACTATCGTTATGATTTGGAAAATGTATGGTCATGAGTCTATGAATGATACTCAAATTAAGTGTTTTATGTGATTTCAAAGTGCTCGTACTTCAGTGGAAAGTAACCCTCGCTCTGTCAGGCTCGCAACTGCCAAAACACCTCAAAATGTGGAACTAGTGCGAATGTCAATTAATGGAACTCGTTGTTTAACAGTGAGAGAGATAGAGGAAGACCGCAATATTACAAAAACTATTCTTTCGATCGCTGTAACAAAGGGAACGGCCCGATTTGTGAAAAAGTGGCTACTGGGTCCTTCAGCAAGGCAACGCACGTGCCCATTCATCACAGCTTATTCAGCAATTTCTGTCGAAACACGGCCTTACACAACTTTGGCAGCCCCTATGCAGTCTTGACCTGTCTCCATGTGATTTCTGCCTTTTTCCCAAATTGAAGTATCCTCTAAAAGAAAAACAATATAAAGATGTAGAGGAAATGAAACAGAATGGGATGAAGCAGCTGTTAGCTATTTGAAAAGGTGACTTCAAGGAGTTCTTCCGAAAGTGGTAGGATCGCTGGAAGGAGGGGGCGTACTTTGAAGGGGATATCATCGCCATTAGCCAAAATTAACTCTTATATATGTTCTATTGATGACTACTGGGCCAAAAAATTGTACATTGCATTAATTTTAATATAAATTAAATATAGATGACTGTTAAAAAATAGTCTGCAACGTCTTATTTGACATATTATGGACAAGTTCTGCCATTTACACAAGGAAAACAGCAGCTTAACTGGCGTCCAAGAAACTGGCGCCCGAATCGAATAATTAATAATTCGAAATGCCTGTGTCGAATTAAGAATTTAAATGGTTCTCGTAATTGCCAGAAGCTTGGGAATGAGATTAGGACCTTTTTCAACACAATATTGAATTAGTCTGAACATTTACACCAACCTAATCTCATTTCGAATTTGCTACTGAATTACTGGAACATCTAATGGTCTCGTAATTTAAATTACGTCTACTCAGATCTGTAGCGAATTAAAAATGGTGGTATCTCCTATACGTAAAACCACAAAGGTTCATGTTTGTGTTTGCAGTTTTGTAGAAGTGTAATTTAAATTTTAACATGTCATTTAAAGTACAGGGTGTCTACTAGGATGGCTCAAAAAATCAAAAGATTCGATTTTTTTGCGGCATCTACCCATTTTGTCAAGATTTCTTAGAAATAAGATTTTTATTCAAATTATTTAAAAATTGATTTATATTTCAATAAGTACAGCATAAATTAGGAATACCTTTCGTTTATAAAAATGGTTTATTTTTTTACATTAGAAAATATAATTATAAATACATATTAATAATATAATAATATATATTGACAAACAAAAATACATTATGACAATCATCACTATTTATATCTACACTTCAAATATAAAGAGATGAGAACTTAGCGGTGGCATTTTTAAGTCTTTGCGGATATGAAGACTCTGTAATAAGATTGATTTTTCGTCTTTCCCAAAATTTTAGAAACTCTCTATGTGCCGCTTCTCCGGCTTGCTCCGACCATAAGCCTAAATTTGAAGTATTCAATACTTCTAGACATTGTGTCAAGTGCTGTATCAGGACATGCATTTTCAGGGTTTCAGTTGTATTTGTGCATAACAATGCGCTGTGCACTTCTTTAATGATCTTTTCGATATCTGCAATCGGATCAAGTCTCTTCATCGAACAACGTGAATTAACAATTTTATCGATTATTTTAAATGCGGTGACATAGGGTGTGATGGAAAATGGACTGACATCTACATAAATTTCTCGATCAAAGAGTTTGTCAGCTTCTCTTAACAATTTTCTGCATGCATTGCCTTCAAATACCTCTGCATGATAATTCTTTGACACTAACTTTAGTTTTAAAGGCCACAAAAGAGCTTTCGCTAGACCGACAAGGTGCACTAAACCATCCCAAGACAAATGGTTAACAAACCCTTGTAATATATGAAGTTCTGGAATTGTACATTTATCAAGAATCAACAAATCGTCTTTTTCTTTGAAAAGTGGCTCATTTATAGTACTGTGGCAGTTCTTAGCTAACTTTTTATTTTTGCAGAGGGACATAAAATAATCATAATCTTTTCTCAAATCACCAAATGTTTTAAGAGGTAAAACTTCCACTTACTCGGACACATCATTTTCGTTAACAAATTTCCTTAAATCTTGAAGACCAACAAAGCAATAAGGACAAGGATACATTGACGTTGCCGTTTGTTGTTTATTCACGATCAGTCATATTTTTAAATCAGAGACAAATTTGAAAGAAATATTATTAATGTTCACTTATTTGAATAGAAGTTTAACATTTTGATAGCTTTCTTTGAAGTCAGGTACTATATAGAGAGTTTCTTAAATTTTGGGAAAGACGAAAAATCAATCTTATTCCTGGTTCTTCATAGCCGCAAAGACTGAAAAATGCCACCGTTGAGTTCTCATCTCTTCATATTTGAAGTGTAGATATAAATAGTGATAATTTCTGTGAAACTAAAAAGACTTATATTTATTTTTGTGTTAACAAGTCATAATGTCTGTATGTTTATTTATTTTTATTTAGCATATTATATCGAAAATATTATTATTTCTGTTTGCCAATATATATTATTAATATGTATTTATTATTGGATATATTTTCTAATCTAAAAAAGAATAAATTATTTTTATAAACGAAATTCATTCCTAACTTATGCTGTACTTATTGAAATATGTAGATATCAATTTTTAAATAATTTGAATAAAAATCTTATTTCTAAGATATCTAAACCCCGTGCGCAAATCGTGATATTTCTTAATGCTGTGGCCTAATTAGTGAATGTGAACACCTATTCTTGAACATATAGGTTATTTGTAATTGTTCTTATTTATTTGAACATTTATATAACAATGTTCAGAAATAGATATTTACATTTATTAATTAGGTCTTGCTATTCAGAAAATACCATTAATTTGAGATACTATTAAAGAATAATTTAAAAAAAATAAATAAAAATTTTTCAGTAATTACCTGTAGATCAAAATATCTAAGAATTAGGAGGAAATAGTAGAATTTATTGAAAAAAATAGTGAGAAAAACGTTTCTCTAGCTATTTCCTGTCTGAAGTTGCATTTAAATCATATTCATAAATTAGGCCAAAGTGTTAAGAATAAAATCTAAAAGAATCACATAGGATGTTGCATTCAATTCCAATACCCTATTGGCAAACATACATTTTTTCCAAATTCTATAATTAAAAACGAAAAGAAAGTTCTGATAATTATAATTAAAAAGTTATTGTTCATCACAATTTTCTATCGTAAAGCAATCCTTAAGACGTAAGTTGAATAAATTTTAGAGTAAGCCTATACTCTGGTTGTGCATTTTATCTTATGGAAAGATAACGTATTTAACAGAATAGAATAAATTTCACTTTTACGTTAAAATCGGAAAATCTTAATTTTTCTATATTCTTCTCCTTTTATTGGGATATCATGTAATCATTTGTTAAAGCTTCCTAAAGTAATCGTATTAATTAATTTCCTAAAAACATGTGTCATTATGAAATTACTTGTCCTTTTATAAAGTTGCTTTCATAAATATATAAAATAATTGTTTTTTAAAGAATTATTTAATTTTACATAGGAATAGTACTATTTTTACCCATTAAGATATTTACAAGGACTGGAAAAATATTAATTATAATAAACTCGCGCAATTGTATACATATTCAATTTTTTTTTTAAGTACTTACAATATAATCGGTCACAGGTGGATAAGAATTTTAAATTATTCAAGTATTATGTAGGGGAGGGCGGGGCTAAAAGTGCAAAAATTTAGTTTTCATAACACTGTGTCCAAACGAAATCAGGTATTGCCTTGGTTTTTGCCTTAAAATATATGTAAGATATTAAAGTTCCCAATTACAATCATTATAAGTTTTTATGCATTCCATCTATTATGTTATATATTTTTTTCTAAACGTTGTCTAATGGTACTTCTTGACCCAGGCGTGGGGTAAGAAGTTCATAGCAGTGGGGTAAAAAGTACCAACATAATTAAAACGAAATTTTTTCATTTTAAAATGCATAGAAGGATCTCACTGTGCATAGAAACAAAATAAATGTCATGAGCCTAGTTTTTGCATACGTGACACTTGTGACACTTGATCCGTGACACTTGATCCGTTACTTGTTTGGGATGCTTTCAGAATAAGCTCCACAGCTAGTGATTGTGAAATAGTCTAATGTCATACAAACTCTCGGGTAGAAAGTGCTACTTGGCACTTTTTACCCCCCCCCCCCACACACACACACATTCCCATTATTTACGATAAACATTTATGTAACAACACCAAATATTTCGAAAAGTGAGCTTCCTGCACTACAAGAATACATAATTACGCACCAAATTACACTTACTTCACGACAATGACATGGAAAATGTTTTATGTTATCGTATGTGACACTTTTTCCCGACGGCACTTTTGACTCCGCGCTACCCTAATGATTTAAAGGAATGTAGGATCTAATTGTTGCGTTAAAAAATGCAATACTTAATATTTGAATGCGTCTTTATTAAGAAACATTATGCGTGGAAAAATCTAGAGATACCTGGAAAAAACGTGTATTGTCAGGCATTTTTCAGGATTTGAGTAAACACCCTGAAATGGCTTTGGCTTGGTAAAAAGTTTTGAAAATAATATTGGAGAGAAATAAAAATGGTATACAGACAACTAAGCAGATAGCATTTCCAAGAAAAAATTTTGCAGTGTAGTATTTGTATACGAGAAATCTACATTTCTATTAATATTGATGTGCATGTCCATATCACTGTCAAATAGTACTCCTATTTTTAAAATATACGATTAGTTTGTCTGATATTGCAGTGTAGGATACGTCCATTGTTTCCTTCTTTGATTTGCTTTTCAATAATTAAAATATCATCCTCTATATGAAATTTTTTGAATATCAAGTGTTGTAAACATTTTCGAAACGCTTTAAATAATTTAATAAATTATATCTAACAGATATACCTAAAATAAATAATGGCTATTGGCAATTCTCCAGAACCTTAAGATTATCATATAAGAAAGTTTAAAGAATCAATCTTAAGCGACACGTATGACCTTTTTAAAGTAATTTTTAAATTTCATTTTGCCGGATTTTATTTTTATTTTTGACGATTAGAACGTTATTCACTTTATTTTCAAAGCAAGTAAAACAGTAGAAAGATGGGTTTTTCAAAATTATGGATAAAAATAATACACGATTTTTAAATGAAACTATTAAATTAGTACCGTCAATTAAAAAAAATATTTTACTTATATAAAGTTATTCAGAAAATATCTACTTTCAGATTCAAAAAACTTTAAACAGATAAAATATTTTTGATTAATTTATAATTTTTAATGTTAGAATAACAGGTTTCAAACATCGAAATAGTGATAAATTGATTGGTGAATTTCAAATATACTATTTATTTAAAATTTTGCTGTTTGAATACATGATTTCAATACAAAGGCTTCTCTGAAATTATTCAGTTTTCAAAACCCAGAAAAAGATTTCGTTGAATGAACAAAATGTTGGTTAAATCAACCCTAGAATACGGTTATTCCATGGGCAACAATATATTTTGTTGGCCCAAGAAAATTTTGTTGATTATACCATATCTTTTGGTTGATACAAGCAAATATTTCGGTTGGTCCTAGTAAAACTTTTGGTTCATCCAAGCAAATATTTTGCTTGATCCAATAGAATATTTTAGTTAATTCAAATAAGTATTTTTGCTAGTCTAAGAAAAGATTTTCGTTGATTTAACCAAAATTTGTAGTTCATCTAACCATAAAGAACCCAGCACAATTTAAATTGGAAATGGCTGACCATTGAATTGAGTCAGCCTTTTTGAATTATTTTCATGTAACTACTAAATATCACAAGACTATACAATTCTATGGCAATCTATTTGCAATGTAAATTGTGCTGGATCATTTGTTTATTTTATTCAAAAAATCATTTTGTTTTTTTTTTATGAAAAACCTAATCATGCAATCGTAAAAACGTTGAAACATGAACGCATAAAATTGTAATATTATAATTTTGTTACACTCAAACCCTTTAAAATTGCAAATATTTTAATTAAATTCGAATCGTATAAAAATAGTAATTAAAAAAATGTTAATTATACTTTTTAACATTTAAAGATTTTAATTCTAATTGGAAAATAAAAGTTTATGAAAGTGAAGAATTTGAAATTTAGCGTTCAGCATGAAAATTCAGAGCTATAAAATTGAGCTGCCGGATCGAATAAGAGCACATACATTTTTTTGGCGCGAGAGCAAATGAACCCTGACAGAACAAAAAGACGAATTCTGAAAATATTTTTTTACTGAATTAATATAAATTTCTTACATTAATTGAATTTCCAAAAATTAATGTTCGAAAGAAATTTTGAAAACAACGAGAACTCATCCCGCTCGAGCCGAAAAAATGTATGTGCCCTTATTCGAACGGGCAGCTCAATTGTAGCCATTGAACATTAAAAGAATTATTCAATTACTGAGGTATGAATAGGATAATTTTGATCTATTTTGATTTTAGCCAACCACCAGTTTTTACTTCAATATTTTTCAATTTTAAATGATTCATGTTTTTAAAGCTTCAACTAAAAATTGCACAGAAAAAACAGAAGATAAACTTTACATCGATTTCCGAGTAAAGATTCGCTGCAACAAAAATTAACCTTGTCGAATAAACTTTACACGAAACTGAGATAATTTCATGTTTTTAAACTGAGTCGGAATAATTTTTCAGTGCAAAAGTGTCGTCTGCTATGTAGTGGACAGAAGTGCAAAGAACAGGAAAGTATGAATGAAATTGGTCTCGAAATCAGGACACCAGATTTTAAAAAACATTGCACTTATTACAATTTCATTTTTAAAATAATTACACTTATCGCGGATGAATGGTTATATATTTTTCATGAATGTCAATAAAGCACTTGACAACATTCGAAAAAGTCGCCATATTCACTATGATATTAACCATAATTCGCAAGTTATGAGATAGGAATTTCCGTCTTGAAAGTTTCGAGATCCGTCGGTATTGCAGTTTAATATAAAAACCTTTTCACGGAGCCAAAGTTTGAAACTAAAAGATGATTTCTGACCAATTACAACTCTTATCGACCTTATTTAATGCTTCAAATTTTTCTTATTCAACAAGTTCGTTTTCAAACAAAAAAGTCAGGAAAAAATGTATCTTGTTCATTATTCGAAGATGCAGAAAAATAATTTTTTGAACTCAGAAGTTTTGTTACGTATAAGGACACCGTAAATTGTAAAATTTTATTTAAAAAGTTATTAAATAAATATTTATCGAAAATATTTAATGTAAATTGAAAATCATAATTTTGTACTGTAGATAACATTTTATATTAAATTGATGGAAATTCAATTATATTCTATCAAGTAATTCAGGTTGGTTGGGGGAAATCAAAGATGTCTGCAAGCTGAGGGACAAAAAATAATACCAATTGCATTGAGACAAATCTTTATTTTTTTCAAAACTCAGAAAAAAATGATTCTTCACCATAAGTGTATTTTGACATTATTCATTAATTTCTAAAAACTATTCAATTAAATTATAACATCCATAAAACATGTATAACGATTTTATTATTTAATTAAATAGCTTTCACGAAATGAAAAATAATATCGAAATACACATGTGAAAAATCGGGAAAACTGAAAAATTCCGAAAAATTAAATTCTCGAAACTGTAAATTTCCTGAATTATAAAATCCCAGAATAGGAAAATTCCATGATAATCAAAATTCCCGAACAGTTTATAATTTACCGAATTTGAAAACTCCTGAATAATAAAATTCCCGACATAAAGTAGCCGAATTCTGGAATATACGAACTAGAAAATCCTCTAATTCGATTCCTATTTTTCGTTTTGTTCCTAACCTACAATTCCGACTGTGGCAGAAAGTATCACGATACAATTTTTCAAGATCGGTTACCATCTTATGAACTACATAAACCATGGCGTAATCTTGAAAGATGTTTGTTGTTGTTGTTTGAAGTTCTTTATTTACATTCACGAAAAATACGTTTTGATTCGTCCACGAAAAGTCTAATTATTTTTAAAATAACAATTAGGTAAGTAAAAGGTTGCTTTACATCTGGTGTCCTGATTTTTAGCTTGAATTCACTCATACTTTGCCGTTTTTTCATTGCTGCAAAGGACGTAGCAGACGACAGCTTTTATTCCATCGTTAGATAAACTTTCGCCAAATAGCATGTAATCTTTAACAGCCGAAAATTTTAACTGCAACAAAATTTAACTTCAATTTTTTCTGTGTGGTCAATTTTGAGATATTATGTTGAAAATTAAGTATTAAAAAAAGAAATACAAAACAAGATTGCTATGTATGATTTCAATTCTGAAATTGTACCATGTTTAGCGTTTCAATTCGAAATTATTTTATTTTTAAGTTGAGTTTGAAATGTTGAATATTTTGGAAAATTTCCAAATAAAAAATAATTCAATTTTCTATGTATGGTTCCAAAATCTTCTCATTCTTAAGACTTGAATTTGAGAAATTGTCTTCAGTTTTTTTTAAATTTATTCTGGAAGCATTTAGTTGAAAAACTGTTTAATTAAAAATTCTTTCAACTGAAAATTGTCCAACTACGAGTATAAAGCATTTTAATCCGATATTCTACGATTTAGAAGAATTTGAAAAACCAGCCAATTTTGTACGTTTAAAATCGAACCCAAACAATTTAGAATATTTAAATCTAAAGTTATTAAATTGAAAACTAACTATTTTTAAAGATTTATTATTGAAATTTTCCTGTCGTTGTTTACATTTGATTTAAAAACTACAATATTGTGAATTAAGAACTTTCAAACAAAATATTTTCGGATTTAAGTTTTTAAAGAAAAAAAAAACTTTAGGTTCAAGGCCTTAACAATTAAACTATTTTAAAATCGCGCATGCAAAACTATAAATTTAAATTCAAATTATAGAAATTTTAAAGGTGAAAAATATGTTAATAATAAGGAACTTATCATGTAGTATCAAGTGACATTCAAAGTGATTTGACTAATTTTTTATTAAAAATCTTATTTCTGTCAAAAAAATCTCTGTCACTTTTATCGTTTAAAATTAAATAATATAAAATATTGTGAACCTTTAGTGTTAAATTATTACAAAAACTTTGAAAATTATATGATTTCTAATTGGAATTTTTCAAAAATAATAAACTCAAACTTGATGCGTTAAAAATTAAGCAATTCCAGACTTCATTTAATATTGAAGTATACTTGAATCACTTTTTTTTAAATTCACTCATTTAAATTCAAAGTAAAAATATAATAATAATTAAAAATCGGAAAAAATAGTTAAAAATGCATTTTTTAAAAAGAGGATCACTCATCCGTCTTTCGATATTTTGAAGACTTATCTGCAATCTGCATGCCCAATACAGCACTGCTATATCAAACTTTTATTCACAAATGTATTCTCCAATTCGAGGGAATATTAGATGCAACGATGCAAGTGCACGTTCTCGAGATTGAACGCCCCCCGATTCCGAATCTGCTCTCGACAATTTCTTCAAATCGAGTTACAAGGATTGTAAGGGAATATTTAATATTTCTCGGTAAACCGTCTCGGTGCGTTTACTTACTGCGTCACTTCAAAAATGTAGCATAGAAAATTTTATTAGAACGATTCTTAAAAATTCATGAAATAACTTGTGGATTCTATGAATTTAAATTTGTTTAGTGAATTTAAATTATTAAAAAGATTAATTGATTTTAAGTATGCGTTGAAAAACTGGAATTTTACTATTTTCCCTTTTATAGAACTTACTTTATTTTTTAATTTTGCAATATAAATAGAATGATCAGTAAATAGCGGATATTTAAATAATTTTTAAATATCACTCAGTGGTTCAGAAGAAGAAGAGCTCTTGTTTCTTCTTTTATTTCTATTTTACTCTCAGAGTCGTTATCCAAAAGAATTATAATTATGAAATATACCTGGATTTACAGAAGAAGTTTAATAATGTATAATTCTGATTTAGAACATTAAATGTTGGAGAAAAATTATAAATTTATGTTGGAACAGGAAATTTTCCTAAACTTTTATTATTCTGAATTGGATCTGAGAACTTTTGAAAGATAAATTATAATTATCATCATGAAGAAGGAATTTTCCTAAAGAATGTAATTCTCTGACTTGGAATAGTGAATTTTCCAAAAGAATTACAATTTTGACTAGGATTCTGGATTTTTCGAAAAGAATCATGATTCTAATTTGGAAAAGACAATTTTCCAAAAGAATTACAATTTTGATTTGAAACGTGGAATTTTCGAAAAGATTGATGATTCTCATTTGGAACAGTAAATTTTGGAGAAAAATTCTAATTTTTAGTTGGAATCGCAAATCCGAAACAATGACAATTTTAACATGGAACAGGGAATTTTCCAAATGAATTATGAATCTGATTTGGAACTGGAAATTTTCCAAAAGAATGACAATTTTTACTTGGAACGGGGAATTTTCGAAAAGATTTATGATTCTGATTTGGAGCAGTGCATTTTCGAGAAAAATTATAATTTTGAGTTTGACCAGAAACTGTTCTGAAGCGTGTACATGTTACAGGCAAAGTCCGATGTGCCGGCACACTGCAGTCTGCCTAGGCTCTCCGCGAATTGACTGAGCGGTGTTAGGCAAAGTCCGAAGTAGCACTTTCTCTTCGGACTCTGCCTAGTCAAATCGCGAAGTGCCCGACAGGCTCAGGCAAAGTCCGGAGTAAAAATAAAACCTTTGGGGTTTACTTTTCCCGCTGCACAGTGGGCTGGCTCGGGAATTTCCGATTCAAAATAGTCTACAGATCGCAATTGTGAACGGATTTGAATGTTTTTTTTTTAGAAATTATCAGCATTAAATTTTTAAGAAAACTTATTGAGTATATTTATCTATTTTTGCTTCAATATAATTATTTATTCAACGCAAGTTTTTTTTCTCTAACAAAATAAATAAGTAAACTCAATATGTATCATATTTAACGTAGATGTACTTAGTTTATAACAACAATGATTTTAATTCTTGAGAGTTTTTAGACACCGAATATCATTTTTAAAAACTAATTCTTAGCAATTATACTTCAAATGTAACATACATATAGGGTAAGAGCACAAATGCTTGCCCCCCCCCCCCCCATTGTTTGTCACCCGTCTCTAGTTTTTATGAAAGCATAAGAAAATAGAGATACATAACAATTAGTTATTGACTTTTTTAAATTGTGCGAACATTTTTGCGCCATGATATGTATTCACCTGATGCTAAAAAATGACTTATGTGTTCTGAAATTACAAAATTCAGTCTTGTTTCCAGGGTGCCAAGAATGTTCAGGTTTACTACAGAAAATGCTTAGATAATTGCAGTTTTAAATTTACCCGTACCAACGATATTATTAACGGCAGTGAATATTTTCTTTTTAGAACATTCCGAGAAAATGTAAAAATTGTTATCGACACAATAACTAAGATTTAACTATAATTTATTTAATAAATAATAGGGTTTGCCAATGAATTTTCAATCTAAAGCATCGTATGCAATTTTTCCCACCCCCTGCCAAGAATTGGGTTGTATGTTCTTGCAATGATTTCTATTCGTAGATCGGAAAAAGTATGGTTATGTTCCTTTCTTGCTTTGTAAAAGTGATAATAAAAGACCGAAGTAAAGGCAAAAACGATATTTTAAAGTAAATTACTGGAGCTGTACCTAAAGAATTATGTAAGTAAATATATAGTGATGTCTGCTATTTAGAAATAAGAGTAAATTCTCTACTTATCATCGTATGCACAAACTTCAGAGTTCAGACTCTCGGACGCTGGGCACACCATGCCACAGTGCGGTGTATGTTCTTAATTATTTCTCGAAAACTACACGAGATCTCATTTTGATATTTACAGGGATTTTTCTAAGCTATTTACAAAAAAAGTGTAAAATATGACAAGCGACGTCTGGCGACGTTATAAGTGATAAGCACTTTCACCGTCCGAGATTTTTAACAGCGCTACCTATCTTTCGAACGCGAAATTACCCCTGATTAGCATTCCATATAATATACGCTCTAAGATTACTCAACATCAGCTCCGATGCTCACGGAAACATTCTACGATGAAAACTTCAGTATAGATGTATTGTTCACAAAATGTGTTTATAAATATGATAAATAATAACAAGTAATTAATAATTTGTTCATTGTCGACTGTTTCTGTGGACAGTTAGATATTTTCAGAATACTGAATTCAAAATTCCCGCTTCTTTAGTCACGTGCTAAAACGTAAAATACATTTGTAGAAAACTCGAGACGTATTATACGTAGTAATAAAACTTTTAGAAAACCATGTAAAATACATGATGTAACCATCCCTGGGCAGAACCTAATTATTGTAAAGAGAGTTTACTTTTTTTTTTCATGAATTGTGTATCTAAATTCAAAATACACCATTTAATCGTGTATGAAATACAGTTTAAAAGATTAAAAATTACTATTAATGAAATTGCCTAAACAAATTAAACATAAAACAGTCCTTAGCTGTAATGAAAATTATATTTTTAATTTCATGACATAGTTTATCAATTTCCTTCATGACTACACCGGAAATTTGCACCATTATTTTATACACTGACTCTTTCGGCAATTTCTGAACAAGGAAATCCTTCTTCACACAAAAGACATATTTTTACCCTTAAATCTAGAATAATTTCCTTTTTTGAAGGCATTTTTTCACTTTCCATGCCGATTGAACGGCACTGCCCGGTGCTGTTTCAGTGCTGCTCGTTTAAAGCTACTCAG
>CAKNWU010200131.1:0-11519 GCA_932072015.1 Andricus quercustozae | reverse complement strand
CAAGTTGGGACTTAATGGGTTAAGGAGGGGTCAAGCGAAGTGCCCTCTTGGCACGCGAAAATGAAACCCTTTGTACCTGAAGTATGTCCAGATGATCTGAGCAAAGCTAATGTTATCTCCTAACACATGGGCTGATCTTCAACATTTCGATAAAAGTTTCCGTGCATTTGCTTGTCGAGGAGCTGCTGGCAAGAGTTTTCAACCTTAGATTTCTTTACTTTGATTTTTGGAAGTATAGTATCTAGATGGAGTAATGCACTTTCCTCACTTCTAATGTTAAGATTCAGGCCAAGGTTATCGGCCGCCTGCAATGTGGCCTTGTTAAGGAACGCTCCTTCGATAATCATTTCGTATTTCCTGGAGATTTAGATGTCCGCACCAGCTTAGATGGCCTGGGATGTTAAATCGCAGAAGGGGCGACTTGATATGCAAGCTCATGTTTCGCCCATGATACTACCTAAAACGAGTAGAGACGGTAAGCAAGTTAGTCGCCGACAGATTAGAGGACCAAATCTGTCAAAGAAGACGGATGTATCTGCTTCAGTGAGACACCTCTACTGATTTTACGTCCTGCATTAGACTCTCAGGCATGCCTAGGTATTTATACGTCTCTCCAGTGTCAAGGTGTCTAACAACACTCATATCCCCGAAGACAAGGTTCCCGGAAACGCTAGTAAATCGTCCTCGCTTTAGATGAATCATGGCGCACTTGTCTAGTGCATACTTCATAGCAATCTCTCTTTGTTATTTCTCAACGACGCTGATGTTGGCTTGCACTAGATGCATACATCTTAAGGTCATCCATATAAAATACATGATGACATTATAAATTTGATAATTAGTGTCGTCACAGAGGTACCCCGGAGAACGACCTAGTGCGAAAGATAGTGACATAAGAGTGATGCAAAAGAGGGCAGGGCTCATGTAGTTGCCCTGAAAGACGCCCCTCTGGAAGGTGACGTTATTTGTTATCACACGATAGTTTTCAGATGAGATAGTGAATCTAGTTTCCCAATCGACATGTAACGTTGGGAGTTTTCACTGGAAGCGCGTGTTATTCTAGAAAATTTCACTTGCACTTGGCGAAATCGCGGTAACGATTTAGCTGTAACCACATCTCACGACCGCCTTACGCACCCTGATGACAGGACAATCGGACCTGTGTACCAAACACGGATATAAAAACCACAAGGTAACTCATGTATTTTACATGGATGATCTCAAGATCTATGGTAAAAATAAAGCGCAACTATATCTAGCTCTAGGAAGTGTCGCCAAGTACACTCGGGAGATTGGAATAGAGTTTGGGTTAGAAAAATAGGCTAAGGTGAATTAGTCGCATTCAGGATGTAATATCTATAAATAATGCTATCCGATGCAGATACAAACGTCTTATCCGACAAATTCGGTCCTTCGAACTGTCAAAGAGAAAAAAAGTATTTAAAACGAATAGGCTTGCCATCCCGGTAGTGCTCTAAACATTTGAAGTGGTTCCATAAACAAAGAACGAGCACAGGTGCATCGATATCGGGTCATGAGAGGTTATGCACATAAACAAAAGCATGCACCTCAAGTCGTCTATTCCGTGACATTCCATCTCACGCCGTCAAGCTAGTCGTGAAATACTGAATCTGGAATGTGTTCACAAACATGTTTATCCAGGGTACAGCATATATAGTCGCAAATGGACGAGACCTTCTTCTTAAAATGGTCAGGAAACATAAAAAAGTGGGCAACGGAGGGTTTCTGTACAAAGCAGCGGAGAATGCTGCTGAAACAGTTGGCTTTGACTTCAAGATCAGGGGTGAAGAAAATACATCAAAGATTATCCATCTCGAGTACAAATTCCTGAAGGCCTGGATTAAGATAGCACATGAGAAGAACTTCCGCGAACAGCTTTTCGAAAAGAGGATGCACGGCATCTTCCACAGTAATGTGAAGGATTAGTCGATGTCGTATGAGCTAACGTTTGCTTTCCTTAAATCGCCCGTATTGAAGTCCGGTACCGAGGGTTTTATTTTGGCGTGTCAAAACGATGTCATTTCCGCTTAAGCATACAGACGCAACATTTTCAGCCGAGACATTCACTATGATAGCTGCATAGCGTGTCATGTACACACCGAGCAAATTGGACACATACTATCTAATTGTCTAATGCAGCACTAAGAGTGCTTTATTACCATCTTTGTCACACTTACGGCATTAGACCTGATACCTCCCCGCCAAACTCTCCTAGGAAAATGGTGTCAATTGTCGAAAATGAGATATGCCGCATATACTGGAACTTTCTATTCTCGACCATTGTTTTTGTCACGCACTCGAGGCCTCAGAGAGTTCTCATTGTGTTCGAAAAACCAAACATGTTTGTTATCGAATTTTCGGCAAAAATGACGAGAACATCACAGCTAAACAGAACGAAAAGAAAGACAGGCATAAAGACCTTATAAGGGAGTTGCAGCGGTTATACGCGGAATATTTTGTTAAGCTAGTCGGCCTTATCATCGGTACTCTTGGAGGTGCCAAGCTTTCGCTAGTTCATAGCCTGATAAGCATTTGTGCATGTAAATGAAATTCTAAGACACTTGCAGAAAAAATGCAGAGCGTGGCAATAAATACACCTTTATTGCCCTAAAAATAAATACTTTACTCCTTGCATTACGGATGATTATTTAATTATTCTCATTTTCCCATTTACTTTATAATTTTGAATTTAGATTTTATAATTTTTTTTCAGTTGCTGCTTCTGATGGTTTGCCTGCTATTTTCCGCATATTTGAATATACTTGTTCCACTTTATTTTCACGTAAATTAGTGGTGTTGGCAGTCTATGACGCGTGTGACAGTTTAAAAACATCAAGTGACAGTTCGAAAATCAAGATTCAAGTATTTTGCTCGACGGCTCTCGGTTTTTTAGGAGAAGCTGAGCTAAAAAAAACTTTAGAATGCAGAATTTTTCCAAATTAAAGTAATATCAAGAGAGAATCAATAAATTCGTGTCCTGTCATGCATCACTATATTCGGGCCATCCTCGCTCCTGCTCCCAGGTCGTCACGTCGCTAGCCGCGGAAGTTCTTGGGTCTCCCCACTGTGGAAACGTCCAAACTCTCTGTCTCCTTAGGCTGGGAAATTGAATTGCTTACCATAAGGAATAATATAGTTTACAGGTCTTATACAGGAATATATAGTATATTATAATCATATTGAATTCATTAAAAAATGATTATAATTTTGTATTTATTACCATTTTTACGTAGGTAAGGTAAACAGCGGTACTAACGATACCTTAAGACAAACCTTTTATTAACGCTTATGTATATGAAGCCGGTACCCGTGCAACAAAAAGTTGCGGTGAATTCAGTGAATTCCGTAAATTTTTTGAATTCCGCCAATCCCTTGAATGACGCGAATTCCTTGAATTCTGTGAAATGCTTCATATCCGTGAATTCTTTACTTTCGTGAATTCCTTGAATTCCATGAATTCTCTGAATTTCGTAAATTCCATGATTTCCGTGAATTCCGTGAATACATTGAATTTCGTGAAATCCGTGAATACCCTGAATTCCTCGATTTCCGTGAATTCTTTAATACCACGAATTCCATGACTTCCTCGAATTTCTTGAATTGCGTGAATTCCATGATTTGCTTGATTTCCGTAAATTCTTCAATTCCGTGAATTCCTTAATTTCCGTGAATTCCGTGAAATCTGTGAATTCTTTAATTACGTAAATTGCTTGATTTTTGTGAATTCCTCGAATTCCATAAATTCCTTGAATTACGTTTATTTGGCGAATTCCTTGAATTCCTTAAGTTCCGTCTACTAATGTATTGCATGAAATGCGTGAATTCCGCAAATTCAACGAATCCCTCGATTTCCGTGAATTCCGTGCATTCACTGAATTTCGTGAATTCCGTGAAATCCGTGAATTCTTTGATTCCGTGAATTCCTGGATTTCCGCGAATTCCTTGATTTCCGTGAATTCCGTGAATCCCTTGAATTCTTTGAATTCCTTAAATTCGTAAATACCTTACATTTCTAGAACTCCTTGACTTCCTAGAACTCCTTGATTTCCTAGATTTCCTTGAATTCCTGAAATTCCTTGAATTCCTAGAATTTCTTGAATCCCTACAATTCCTTGCATTCCTACAATTTATTGATTTCCTTAAATTCCTCAAGTTCCTTGAATTCCATTAATCCCTTGAATTACGTGAATTTGGCGAATTCCACGAATTCCTCGATTTCCCCGAATTTGATGATTTCCGTGAATTCCTCGATTTCTGTGAATTCCGTGAATTCTCTGAATTCCGTGAATTCGGATTGTTCCGCGTATTACATGAATTCCATGAATTGCTTGAATTCCGCTTATTCCGTGTACTACATGAAATCCGTGAAGACCGGGAATTCCGTGAATTCCTTGAATTCCGCCAGTTCCCTAAATTCGGCGTATTCGGTGAATACCTTGAATTTTGTAAATTCAATGAATTCGCCGAATTTAATGAATTCACGGAATTGAAAGAAATTAAAGGGATTCGCGGAATTCAAAGAATTCACAGAATTCAATAAGTCCACTGAGTTCAAGGAATTCACAGTATTAACCCTCGGAGGCCATACGGATGCCATAAGTCAGTCGCTCCACAGCTGCTCGGCTGGAAACGCCGAAAAGTTGCCTCACGCCAAATTTGCAACCGTTTGGTATCGGCATCACAAATGAGGTTCTGGTAATTTTCTTCAAGCGACACGCTAAACAGCATTTCTGCAATTATTAGCGTCTAATGCGTAAGTATTTACTTTCTTTCTATGATTTTATTTCTTTTCCATGGTGTCTCGTAAATCATAACCTCGTCAGTGGTCATCAACGACAAAGCAGCCGACTCGCGGCATATGTATGTACGCATATGTGTATATTTAAATTCAATCATTATTCATGTATTATGAACTACATTTTTTAAATAAATACATTTTTTGTCCTGGAAATGATTTTTTACCTTTTTAAAATTATAATTTCTTCAGCGATCTGTTAAAAATAGTTAATATATGATTTATCCAATAAACCATTTTTTTCACTGCAATAATAATATTTATCTCCATTTTTCCAAAGTTTCATTGATATATATCTATATTGAATTAAAAAATACAATTTTTTGCGTAAAAAACGGATTTTCGAAAAAATTTACCTAATAATTGCTATATTTTATGTTATAAGTCAATTTAACGGCTTGGTTAATAAAATATTTAAGTTTCTGACAAAATTTTCCATGAATTCCATGAAATCCGTGAATTCCACGACTTCCATGAATTCATTGAATGCCTTGATTTCCTTGAATTCCCGGAGTTACTTGGAATCTGTTTATTACATTAATTCCGTGAATTCCGCGAATTCCTTGCAGTCCGACAATTCCATGAATTCCGTGAATTGTTTGATTTCCGCGAATTCTTTAATTTGGTGAATTCCTTGATTTCCGTGAAATCGCTGAATGCAATGGATTCGTTGAATTTCGTGAATACCGTGGATTGCATGAATTACACGAATTTCTTGAAATCCGTCAATTCCTTGAAGTCCGTGAGTTCCTCGAATTTCGTGAGTTCCTCGAATTCCGTGAATTCCTTGAATTCCTTGAATTCCTTGAATTCTGTGAATTCATTGAATTTCATGAATTTGTTGAAATACGTGAATGTATTGAATTTCATGAATTCGTTGAATTGCTGAATATATTGCATTCCGTGAAATCATTGAATTCCATGAATTGATTGAATTCCGTGGATTCCATCAATTCCGTAAAATCATTGAATTCCTTGAATTCTGTGAATTCATTGAGTTTCATGAATTTGTTGAAATACGTGAATGCATTGAATTTCATGAATTCGTTGAATTGCTGAATATATTGCATTCCGTGAAATCATTGAATTCCATGAATTGATTGAATTCCGTGGATTCCATCAATTCCGTAAAATCATTGAATTCCTTGAATTCTGTGAATTCATTGAGTTTCATGAATTTGTTGAAATACGTGAATGCATTGAATTTCATGAATTCGTTGAATTGCTGAATATATTGCATTCCGTGAAATCATTGAATTCCATGAATTGATTGAATTCCGTGGATTCCATCAATTCCGTAAAATCATTGAATTCCTTGAATTCTGTGAATTCATTGAGTTTCATGAATTTGTTGAAATACGTGAATGCATTGAATTTCATGAATTCGTTGAATTGCTGAATATATTGCATTCCGTAAAATCATTGAATTCCACGAATTCCATGAATTGCACGGATTCCATAAATTCCACGAATTCCATTACTCCCGTGAATTCCATGAATTCCCTGGATCCCGTTTATTCCAATTCTTCCATTTCTTCCGTTTATTACCTGAATTCCGCGAACTCCTTGAAGTCCGTGAATTCTGTGAATTCCTTGAATCCCTTGAATTCCATGAATTCCTTATATTCCTTAAATTCTTTGAATCCCGCGAATTCCTTGAAGTCCGTGTATTCCTTGAATTTCGTGAATTGCTTGATTTCCGTGAATTCTTTAATTCAACGAATTTCTTGATTTCCGCGAATTCCGTGAATTCCTTGAGTTCCTTGAATCCCATGAATTCCTTGCATTCCATGAATTCCCGTACTCCACGAATTCCATGAATTCGGTGAATTTCATGAATTCAGTGAATTTCATGAATTCAGTGAATTTCATGAATTCAGTGAATTCCATGAATTCGGCGAATTCCATGAATTCGGTGAACTCCTCGAATTTCTTGAAGTCCGAGAATTCCTTGAATTCCGTGAATTCCTTGATTTCCGTGAATTCTTTAATTCATTAAATTCGATAAATTCATTGAATTCGTTGAATTCGATAAATTCGTTGAATTCCCTGAATACTTTGAATTTCGTGAATTCATTGAATTCCGTGATATAACGTTGTTATATACCCCCTTCGGACCTGCACATATTAATTTTTATATATATATATACATATATGTGTATATAATTTAAAAAATTAGGTTAAACAACCACCGCAGGGTCTCACTGGGAGCCACTGCCATCTAAAAAAAAAGAAAAAAAATGGCACCAGCTCTCAGCAGGACCACGGTAAATCACACTCATGGCCACGTCTCACAACCGTGAGATGGGTGATCAAAGGACACGATGAAATCACAACGACAGGCCGGCGAAACCCTCGTGTTTTTTGAGTACACGAAGCGACCCAAGGATGACAGCTTTCTGCATCCATTTCGCAAGTGCCTTGGCATATTTTTGGCACGCGGGTATGGCTTTTAGGTTACGAACCTGTGATTGTTTCGCACCTCCGAGAGCACCTATCACAAGGACAAATACTTGTACCGAATATTTTGGGTACAGCTTTTGCAGCTCCCTTTTAAGGTCTTGATACCTCTCCTCCTTATCTTTCTCCTTGGCAGTGATGTTGTATTCGGACGGTGCCGAGAATTCGATCACGAATATAGTTCGTTTCTCGAAGCCTTGGACAACAATGTCAGGCCTTGAGTGTGCAATGGAGACTGCTGTCTGAAAATCGTAGTCCCAGAAAATTTGGCACTTCTCGTTTTGGACAATTGACTCTATCTCCCTCGGAGCATTCGGCAGGGCAGGGTCGCGGCCAACACCGTAAGAGCGACAAAGATGGTAATGAAGGACTCTTATGGCCGCATTATGTCTGTAGATGTACGTTGTTCCTGCGTGGGTGGGACAGCCCCATAGTATGTGTTCCAGGTACACAGCGTGTGCATGACACGCTCTGCACTTATCGCTGGGAACTTCTCTGTACCTGAACTAAGCCCTGATGATCTGAGGAAAGCAAAAGTTTGCTCCTTCGACCAGGACTGTTTTTCTACATTTCTGTGAAAAATTCCGTGCATTTTCTTGTCTAGCAGCTCTTGATGGAATTTTTGAACTTCTGCTTTCTTCACTTCGGCTTTCAGAAGTGAAGCATCTAGATGGAGTAATGCACTTTCCTCACTTCTGATGTTAAAATGCAGACCAAGGGTCTCGGCCGCTTGCTCCGCGGCTTTGTAAAGGAACGCTCCTTTACCAATCATCTCGTCCGCTTTGACGGCGTGAAATGTATAATAGCGGAACTGATGAATTGATATGCAAGCTTTTATGCATATGCATCATCTTACTTGTGGTCACAGCAAGGGCCTTAAGTTCGTTCTTCGTCCATTGAACCACCTCAAACAAGTAGAGTAGAACCGGGACGGCAAGCATGTTAGTCGCAGATATTTTGTTCAACGCTGACAGATTGGAAGACCAAATCTGTCGGAGTAGATGCTTGTATCTGCTTCGGAGAGACTCCTTCACTGATGTTACGTCCTGAATGCGGCTTTGAGGCACGCCCAGGTATGTATACGTCTCTCCAGTGTTAAGATGTCTAATAACACTTATATCCACAAGCTCAGGGTCCTCGGGAACGCCAACAATCTTTCCGTTCTTCAGATGAATTTTGGCACATTTATCCAACCCAAGTCCATTCCAATCTCTCCTGTGTACTTCGCGACGATATTTATGGCAGTTTGAAGTTTGCCACTACCAGATGCATAGAGCTTCAGGTCATCCATATAAAATACATGAGTGACCTTATGTTCCCGCTGGTTAGTGTCGCCACAGAGGTATCCAGAAGAATTTCGTAGTGCGAAGGATAGAGGCAGAAGTGTGATGCAAAAAAGTAAAGGGCTCATGGTATCGCCCTGAAAGACGCCCCTCTGGAAGATGACGTGTTTTGTTGTCACACGATAAATTCCAGATGAGATAGTAAATCTAGTTTTCTAAAGAGGCATTAATCTCTCAATGCATCTTACTATGTGTGGATGCACCTTCAAGCTTTCGAACAGACAGATGATGAGTCTATGAGAGGTTGAGTCTAGCAGGTTCTCTCGACAGCCTGCTACACCTTTTTTGGAGCCACGTTGTTCGTACATCTCACGCCACACAGGCTCAATTCGCCGATCAATCCTGTTGTTTAGGACAGCTCTAAAGATCTTATACAGTGTGTTCAAACGAGCTATTGGCCTGTAATTCTCTAAGTTGGACAAGTTGCCTTTTTTCGGTAGGACTATAGTGCGTCCTAACACCAGCCACTGCGGAATGGGCGTCTCTGACACTTGATACAATCTGGTCCAGCACCGGAAAAGTTCTTCGTTCCTCTAAGTGCTTTTTTCACCTCTTCGGCAGTGATTGATGGACATTCCTCCTCAGATTTTATGAGGTTGTGGCACAATTCCTTGAAGCAGATGATATTGTCAGTATTTTCTTTCGACTCTAGTGTTTTCAGGATCTTGTATACCTCTCTCCAAAAAGTCTCTACCTCGTTGGGCTTGGGTGGATTTTTGACAGAAACAGGGGGATCATTGAACAGGCGAGAGGGGTCAGCAAGAAACTGTTGATTCTCCCTGATCCAGCTCTCCCTCTTCCGTATCCTCCTCCATGTGTCAGACAACAGCCGTATTTTGTCAACAATATGCTGCTTGATTGTCAGCAGCTTTGACTTGTTTAGTGTGTGATTCAAGATCCTCAGTTCTTGGGCGAACTTTCGAACCCTTTCCGTGAACGGTCTACCAGATGTTATGTAGTCAATCACACATTGAACATCATCTCTCAGAAGGTGCCTCTTTTCCACGGTTGCTCTTAATGTCACTTCCTCATCTTCGGCTGCAGCTTGATAAAGCAGCGGTTGGGGAAGCGCTCCGCGTACATATCCATTTTTCCAGAGGTAGGGTCGTTGATTTCGCAACGATTGAATTGAAACGTAGTGAAGCTCTGGGTGTTTTTGGCACCACAGGGTATGCATACGCGCCATAAAGCCTCGTTGAACAGGGATAATGCTGGCATCGTAGCAGTCTAGCAAGTTATCTTCGATTTGATTCGTCCACTCAATGTGGGCGTTTCGCCGGTTCGTCGTCGTGTTTCCATCTAAATTATTTTCAGCACCCCGAACTCTAGGATTATCGGCATTGGTCGCCGACCCATTCTCGGGTGCTCTGCGCGTTCGATCGTTTTGAACCGCATTTACAACTTTTGGGTGTTTTGGTGGTGTCGTTGTTGTTCCCACGAGCAGCTAGGGAAAAGGGTTAGTGCCATTCAGCTTTCGGCACGGTTGTCACGCCTCCGCTAAGGGGTTATTCCTTCGGGACCATCCCTGGACAATTGTCCGCGACTGCTTATTAATTATTGTAACCATATTCAGCAGAAACCCTTGGTACAGGGACCCTCTGTCCGTAACCCGAGGATGCGTTCGGTGGCTTTGTCATAGGCCCTTCAGTTCTATTCCAAAGGAATCGAAACCGAAACCGAATATATATGTATGTATATATGTATATGTACAGGGTGGGCCATTTTAATCTATAGTGGATAATATCTCAGATGCTTGTGCAGATACGAAAAAATATTTCAGACAAAAGTTGGAAGGGATAATGGGGGACATCTACGGGTACCAATGACTTCGACCTTGAACTCGGTTTTGAAGGTCATTTCAATGTCAGAGTCATTTTTTTAAATGGAACCACTTATTTTTGACTCTGGATTTGAAAATAGCGGGAAATTTTACGTTTCAAATGATATTTTTATCAAGGTCATTGGTAAGGTCAAATAAAGGTCAAATTTGAGAAAAACGTTAAAAAACTTATGTAAGCTTGGAATGCACGTTGAAAACGGCTCCTCTGGTTTTGAAATCTGGATCCGAAAAAATTATTAAGCCAAAAAGTCAACAACCCAATAGCCCAATAACCCAATAACCCAACAACTAATACCCAATCAACCAATAACCAAATAACACAATTACCGTAAAAAAAATCTCAACAAAAATGGTGTTATTGGGCTATTGGGTTGTTGAGTTTTTGGCGTATTAATTTTTTTGGATCCAGATTTAAAAACCAGAGGCGCCGTTTCCAAACGTGCATTCCAAGCTTACATCAGTTTTTTAACGTTTTTCTCAAATTTGACCTTTATTTGACCTTACCAATGACCTTGATAAAAATATCACTTTGAACGTAAAATTTCCCGCTATTTTCAAATCCGGAGTCAAAAATAAGTGGTTCCATTTCAAAAAATGACTCTGACCTTGAAATAACCTTCAAAACCGAGTTCAAGGTCAAAGTATATATGTGTATATATATATATATATCTTGAAAATGGAATCCATAGACAACGAATGAGACCTGTAACGAGAGACCGACACAGGGCGTAAAACGCAGCGTCGGCAGATAATACAAGTTGGTGATTGGGAAAGGTAGCTAAATTTAATAAAGAAAAATTATAAAAGAATTTTGCTTGCTTGATCGAACACGTAGGACAAATTAATCGAAATAGAAAGTTATGATAACTAAGGAATTGCAATACAGAATTTAACATGTAAAATATAAATACATTTATATAAGTATGAAGGTAAAGAAAGAAAACCGCAAATGTAAGAACTCATACGGGGCCACACGTAGGTATTGCGACCTAGTGCATTCCAAGTGAATGGCCTTCCCACACATGCTTCATCGAGGACACGGGAGACTAGCGTGTACAGA
>CAKNWU010199688.1:0-10041 GCA_932072015.1 Andricus quercustozae | reverse complement strand
GGTGCAATTTTTCAGATTAGCACCTGCTCCCAGCGAAATCCTGCGGTTGTCCTTATGACAAACTTTTAACTATATATATATATATATATATTCCATCACCCCCATCCCTTTTTTATACCCTGTCTGATTCGGCGGTTCTATCTTTTTTCCTCAACTTCTTTCTTCAATATCTCCGACAGAACCGTTACTCACACTTTACACGATGTTGGCATCAGCGTCACACACGTATAATCTTTAGCATCCTTCCCTTTGCCTTTCTTCACTATGGGTACCACGACACCTTCTCTCCATAACTCTGGCCACTCTTCTCCTCTCCATACTCTATTACACATTGTCCATGCCCATTTCTTTGGTTCTGTCCCCCCATATTTCCAAACTTCATTTGGAATCTTATCTATACCAGGTGGCTTTCCATCTTTCATTATTCCTAACACCTTGAATATTTCTTCCCTCGTTATGTCCTCTTCCTCATCTCTTTCTCTACCATATTTTCGTCCTTTCCTAACTTTTCTCTCTAAGTCTCCTACCAAATCCATAAAATATATTTTTTTTCTACCATTTCAATATCCTGGTTTACTCTTTTTCTTCTTTTTATCTCTGTATTTACTACTTTCCAAATCCCTCCTTCCGTCCTAGCCTTCTCCGCCTCTTCCTCAAACCTTGTATTCTCCTCCTCTTTCTTTTGATCACACAACTCAGTGTACTCCTTATTTTTTCTCCTATATTCTTGTCCACTATTTTTTTCTTTTCTCCATTTTCTAATCCATTTCTAATCCTATTTTTATTTCTCCTGTCTTTATTTCCATCTCCTTGTCCACATTTCCCTCTCCCATTTTGATATTTCTAACCTTTTCTTGAAACTGTTCCTTTCCTCCAATTGAGCAGTCCCTTTTTTCTGCTCTTTTTACCTTCGCTTGCTTTTTATCCATATGGTTATTACTTTCTTCTCTAACTAATGTAACTATTACGGAAAAGTGATCCAAATCTATATAATCCACTACCTCTAGTTTCTTAACCTTCTCTCTTGCCTCATCGCCCAGTATTGCATAATCAATGTGCGTTCCCCTTTCTCCTCCTGAGCGTGTATATTCTTCTTACTTATCTCCCTCTATATTTCCGTTTAAGATAAACCATCCCAGCTCCTCCAAGCTCTGTAGCTGTTTCTTTCCTTCCCCATTCAGTATCTTGTCTTTGGATTTCCTTCCCCATTTATTTAGTTTCACTAGTACAATTTTTTCTCCTCTTCGCGTTTCCTTTCCCACACTTCGCATTTCCTCTATCTCTACTTTAGCATCTATCCTTTTGAGCATACCATCGATTCCTTCCGTCTATTCCTTCCTACCTTTTTATTATGCTGAGCCTGGTTTTCTAATCTTTGTTCTAAAGTCTGCATCCTTTTTTCCAAATTTTCCCTAACTTCTTTCCATTTTCACACATCTTTTCTAAGTTCGGCCATTTATTTCCTAATCTCTTGTTTTATTTCTTCTCCTCTTTCTTCCTGCCTTTTTTCGTTTATTTCTATTACCGCTATCAGCATTTCCCGCAATTCTTCTAGCTTTAACTTTTCAACTTCTATTTGCCCTCTATGTTGAAATTTGTCTTTGTATTCCTCCTTGCCTACTCCCCCGGTCTATTTTTATCTTTTCCCGGTGGTGTTCAGAGCATTTTCGGCTTTTCAGTGTGAATCCTACTTCTATCTTGTCTTCACTATTTTCTTTTTCCGTCCTATCCCTCTTCCTATTTATGAATGGTTCGATTAAACAAAAATTATCCGCCCTCAATCTCTCCCTCTCTACCGTTTTCCTATAATGGTCCATCTTTTTTGTCTCACTTTTCTGCGTGAAAAATACTTCATCGTCTGAATCCTTCAAAACGATTCGAAGCAACCTCTGTCCGTATCGCCTTACGCTTCAACATGTCCTTAAGTGAAAAGATAACCTTTCCTTTCATTTCCTAATAATAATCGCAAATCAGTTCAAAAATTAATAAATCAAATATTAAAAATCTTTTTAATTCTTTAAATTTTTTTAGAAAAAAATGTATTCTATACCTAAAATTATTTTACCTTCAGGCATTTCTCTCCTTTAACCTCAAAATCCTCATCCTACCCCGAAAACCGTTCTTCACCACAAGTAATTCCAGCAGCCTCTACTAGTAAAAGGGAGTATAATGGAGTATAACGTTAAGAAGTATCGAAAAAAATCAGAAAAAATCCTGCATTAAATAATGATCAAAAGAGGAAATGCTCAGAGAGATGTGCAAAGAGGACGGCCGAAGGTAAAATTAAAAAAAAAATTTGATCTAACTTCTTATCAGCGACAAATTATTAGGCAAAGAAAAAAGGATGCAAAACGTACAGAGCAAGCAAAAAAAAAAAAATGTCCATATAATTGTCCTCAATAAATTCAAAAGCTACACCTATAAGAAAAAGAGAGGTATATTTTAGAAGAAAGGTTCTGTCTTTAGAAAGTGATCTGAAAAGAAGTAAGAATCAAGAAGAAAAGTGGAGAAAGAGGTATCACAGAAGTAAAGCCAAAAAGAATATAAAAATTTTGACGCCTGAAGAAATCGCGGGAAACACTTTAAAGAAGAGAAAACCGTCAGTATTTACGCGTCTTGTTTCTTGTGAACCTTTATTTGGTTAGTTAGGTAAGCCTAAAGCTGCATTAAAAATAGAAAAAGAAAATCCTTATTTGCTCAAATGGTTTCGGGAAAAGTTTTAAAAAATACAGATTAATGCGACATGCGAATGCCTTTTTATTAATTATTATTTTCAGCGAAAGAAGATGTCTATAAAGAACGTTATTTTAAATAGAAGTAATGAACGTGAAAAATGTTGACGCTTGGAAACGCGTCATAGAAAAAGTTCTGCGGATGTTAAAATGTTAACATTTTTTTTTAATTTATGAAAAAAGAGCTGCTTCTAATTTCAGAACAAATAAACTTGTTTAATAGCTTGATCTATGTATTAATATTTGTATTATAACAATTGCACTTTATTATTACAAAATTATTACTACAATTTTTAAAATATAAGACACATAACATAAACATCATTTAAAATAGATTCATTGGGTCGGAGCTTCCTCTGCGGTATTGTACACTACTAAAAATGTATTAATTACGATTTCAATTAGAAATATGCAAAGTTTTTCTTCATCTGTATGACATTAAATGGATAGTCCAAAAGTTAAAGATTCTAAAGAATAGCCCACAAATACTCCCGATTATGTAGCATAGCTCAGTTAACCCTCAAGTACTCGCGTACGCGGCAAAAGGACCGCACTTTTGTTCAAAGTGGCAGTAACTCTTTATTTAGAATGGAACTGCCCAGCGCGCCCCCTGTATTTTCGAGTCAAGCCACAAGACACCCGACAGCGTCACCGTCGATTTTTCCAGTCATCCGAACTGTGAGAAATTGAACGCCAAAGTAGAAAGGTGCTTTCTTGCGGACTTTTGCCGCGGCGCGGCTAAAGCCCACTTTGTCAAAAGTAAAGATGTATTTTGTTGATTACTTATAGCTTATCATTATTTTTATGTAAATCATTATAAAGTTCTAACTGGTTTGTTCATTATACTGCTCCAAAACTTTAGCAGTCTCTTGCTATTCCCCTGAATCCTTCAGTTGATAATATTTGCATACATACTCGTATTTTTTAAATAAGTATGAGTACATATTTTGTGTGACTTCAAAAGGGGCGAGTACTTGAGGGTTAAAGAGTTAAGAGTTCAGATGTAGTTAGAAATCATCATCAGTTAACAACCAGTTCAGAAGCGACGAAGAACCATTGTTACATCCCGGTAATTTTATAAATTTTATGTAGCACCGATAACTAAGCATAATCTTCTTTATCCCACGTGATATAGGATAACGGCACTAATTGCAAACGAGCACCTTACCGATCTTCTCTCAATTTGAACCCAACTATGGCAACTATGCTACGGTCGGTAAGACAGAAACCACAAGATCCTTAAAGTGTTACCATGGATGGATAAGAAATCAGAGAATGTCGACAAGTTAACCATGCTCGATCACTGAGACTGTAATTGCAGACTCTACCGCTATAAGATAATTAGAATTCATTTTTATTACATTACGAATATATTTATGCTCTCAATAGTTTAAAGCAATAACAAGAACAAAGCCAAATCTAAACATATGAAGTATAAATACACTCGTGTGTGTAAACTAAATAATAACTTTTGCAATACAAATATATGTATCATAATTGTTATAATTGTATGACCCACTCAGTGGAATAATCTGTATATAGTCAGGCAAGGGGATAACCAAAAACCGTCTGACTACATACATAGAAATAAGGATAAGTAGCATATAGAATAACTGTTCGTGAGAGGACGAAAGTTGAAACGCGCGAATCAATAAGAACACCGAGACTTTCAGCGAAGTGGCCGTTTCATAAAAGTGAAGAAACGTGCCATTTCAGAAAACTCAAGGAACTTACTCACAATTGTAAACCATATGGGGACGCCGAACTATATAAACCCCAGATTTATCCCTTTAAATCGTCTTACGCTCTCGGCAGTCATACTGTTCACTTCGATCTACGATTAACGAATAGCTTTGAATAAGTAACGGCTTCTATCTCATTGTGACCGAAGAAACACTCTGACTAAGTTGCGTATTTTCAAGTTCAAATTCAAAATAGTTAACGTGTTCGAGTCTTGAACTAATTCCCTTCGGCTGAGACTTTCGTCCTACGAAATAGCCGGAATTAACCTTGTATGTATTCCTTGTAACAGGATTATACAAGTGAAGGGTTTAATTTAACGTCATCGAAAATGATCATTCAACAGTCGCATTTTAGATCGTTCCGCGAACTAACATTATTATTTTTAAACGAATTTTAGATTTGGAATTTTAAATCTGCAACTTGCAAGGACTAAATAAACCACAACCGTGTGTACGTCCCATCTAAAAGAAAAACAAGGGGTTAAGAAATTAATTAATTTTAAAATTACAACTTTTTCAACATTTAAACTATCCAAATAATTTAAAATGCAATTTTTATAATTCTGAAATAATCAAGAGTATGTACTCATCACAATCTTTCCAAATCTTAACAAACGTTTAAGAGTATAATTTATATTCATAGTGTACCTCTAATTAGCGACAGCATATTACTCCTTTTATATCATGTTGCATTTTTGCTAAACGCGCTTCAGGCCATGCGGCTCATTGAATTATCATTATAATAAATTTGTATTCTGTGATAGCCCGGACTACTTCTGCAGAAAGTTTTATAATACACGAACTCTTGCATTCATTACTCGTCATAGTATGATGGTCAAACCCTTACTGCCTCTTTCCACTGAACAACGCGGGCAACTATTTGTTAGTGATAAATGTGCATTTGCGGTCAGACATTTCACTCGCAATGTAACGCATGTTAAATTGCCTGGTTAACATAAGTAATAAAATCACTATGGTAAATGAACTATCACCCTTATCGAAATTAACAAATTTTGAGTTTTTCGAATAATTCAACTTCAGTTGTAGACAAAATAAAAACTATTAATAAAAAAAATTCCTGCCGATCCCAATCAAATTCAAGTCGCTAGCGATATCAATCGCACCCTTAGTGATTCAATGATGAAATCTATGGCCGAATGTTTTGTCATACAGAAGGGGGTAATGAACATCCACATATATGATGGCAAAAACATGTCGGACAGATATTTCATCCAGAATATCATAAATGGTCAATCTTTCGTACCGTATAGTTGTGAAAAACAATGCATATATGCAGTCTTAGCCCGATTAAAAGGTGCGGCAAGAGATTGCACTCGCGGAAGAACCTTCTCAACAATCAATGATTTAATTATACACTGAAAACAGCGATTTGCCCACCACAAAACTTATTCTTGGTACCGACACCAAATTTCGACTATTCGGATGAATAGAGAAGAAAATGCTAGCGAATTCTATGATCGAATAATTCTACTCAAAACAGGAGCATCGAGAACTCGAAGCGTCATACAAGCGTACAAGTCATGAGAACACACTGAAAAATTTAGAAACAAAATTTAATTTAGAATCCCCAGCAGTAGAATTTTCATCCCCTAGTTTCAATAAAACAAAAGTTTCCTTTTTAATGGATGCAGGAGCCGATGTTAATATTGTAAAATTAAATTCGTTAGCCGAAGAATTATTAGTAAAGGAAGATGAAAATATAGACATAACAGAAATAACTGAAGAAAGAATTTCCACTATAGGCACAATAAAGGTACCTATAGAAAAATCCTTGGTAGTCTTTCACGTAGTCGCTCCAGATTTTCCTCTACACACATATGGAATTCGAGGAAGAGAATACCTCCGACAAGAAAAGGCTAAAATTTCATTTTGGCATAATCATCTAGTTACTCATTGGAACCCTTTGAAACCTATTCCTTTTATCGATAAGGAGTCAAAAACCGCACAGGATCAGATAATCGATTATAAAGGAACGGAATCAAAACAAAAATTCAATAGAAAAACCGTAGAAGAACTTGAACTAGATAGCGACGTGCGTGGAGGTGTGATTGAGGTGAAAGGTGGTAAGGGAGGTGAGTGTAGTGATGGGTGTATGTGATAGTGCGGAGGAGCTTTTTTGTAAGGTTGAAAGGGTTAAGATTGAAGCTGAAAGTGCTAATTTTGAGGTTAGTTGCCGAGGAGGGATAACAGAGAGGGAAGATAGAGGACAGCAGATCGGTAGGTACGCACTAGGCCAGCATGTTTGTTGCGAGGAGCCCAGTGTGGTCCAGCAGAGGGCAGCACCAGGTAGAAAACAACCCCGGTGCTGATGATCTCACGGAAGTTGGTGGAACAGGGAGGGGGAAGGGTGATGCCGGGGATAGTACCGACGATGGCGAGGTGCAGTTTGCTACGCCAGGGAACTTGTGGTCGGGAGAGAAGGAAGGGGGAACAGCTGACAGAACGACTCGAGGTAGGCAATCAAATCGGGATCTGTTTAATAGATCCAGATCTGGTAACTTAGGATCGAGACAGCTTTTTGAGAAAGGGAGACAGCGGGGAGGGTTTACGGATAAAAGCGACGAGGGGGACAAGACGGAAGACAGTAAAAGATTAAGGGAAGAAGAGGGGGGTGAGCAGGGAGAAGTGAAATTGCGGAAAAAGGTTAAGAAAAAGTCTCCAACGGAGAGGAATAAAATTAAAGGGAATGTGGATCTAAAAAATTTGGAAAATCTCATTAAAGGGTTTCGAGAGGAAACGAACCGAAGTCTGAATGGCATGCAAAAGCAAGGGGATAAGGTTTGGGAGAAAATGAGAAAAATGAGAGAGAAGTGGGAAGAATGGGAGATTGTGTGACGGCAAGATAAAGATAAGGTTTGGAAGCAGTTGGAGGATATTGGGAAGAAGCAAAGGATGAGTGAGAAAGAGAGAAAATGTGATATGGAGAAGTCGGAAGAAAGAGTAAGAAAGCTAGAATGTAAGTCTGTGGTTATGAAGAAAGGGGATGACGGGGTAAGAGAAGGAGAGAGAATAAAAGAAGTGAATGAGAAGGTTATCCTAGAAAATGTGAGAATGAGGACAAGATTGATAGAGTTATAACGGAAAATGGAAGTAGAAGAGAAGACGAAACGAAGTAGAAATATAGTGATCAGAGGAATGAAAGTGGATAGTGAATCAGGAAGAGAAGAAGTGGACAAGTTGATGGGGGAAATTGGGGCAAAAGTGCACGTGGAAGAGGTAAATGGAGTGAGAAGGAAGAATGAAGGTAAATCGCGTATATATATAGTGCAAGTAAGAAGTGAGGAAGGAAAAGTTGATATCTTGAGAAAAAATAAAGCTTTAAAGGGGAGGGAAGAAAGGATGGAGGAGGATATGACGTGGAATGAAAGAAGAAGAAAGTGGAAGATGAAACAGATAGCATGGAATGAAAGAGTGAAAGGGAACACAGTATGGATAGGGAAAGACAGGATGTGGATAAATGGGAATGTGTGGATATGAGATGATGAGAAAGAAAACTTGAGTGAAGTGTATAGGGAGGGTCCATGGCGACGAGGGGAAAAAGCAGAGACCAGGGATAGAAGGGAGGAGGTTATGGAAATAGTAGAGGGTGAAAGGAAAGGAGAAAGCGGAGCAACGGGGTTTCCACAAGAGTAGGAAGGGGAAGTAAAGACGAAAGAAGCGAGAAAGGAAGGAAGAAAGAAGTGAGAGTAGCGTTTTGGAAGTTACCCAAGGGTTATATGTGGCAGATGCAAGAGGCAAAGAAAGAGAAGATGAAGGCAAGAAAGAAAGGGGCTATGGCGTCAGGAGTAAGGAATGAATTGGCGGGAGAAACGAGAATAGAAATGGGGTTTGAGGAAACAGATAGAGTAATGACGAGAATGGTGAAGATAGGAAAAAGAAAGGTGAGGATAGTTGGCATTTACAGGAGAATGGGAGAAGAAGAAGGTTGGAGTGTGATTAGGAAATGGTTGGCGAAAAAGGCTGATGAATTGGTGTTGATAGGAGGCGATCTGAATGCGTGGACAGGGGAACAGGGAGGGGAAATATGGGATGAAGAGAGTGAGACTTTCACGAGAAAATCGAAACACAAATAGGTAGACCAGGAGGGTAGGAATCTGTTGGAAATCTTGGGAGAAACAGGATGGTTCATTTGTGATGGTAACTCGGAAGGGAATGAGGAAGGCGAGATTACGTTTGAAGGAAAAGGGGAAACAGTAATAGACTACATTCTGGCCGAGGAAAGGATAAGAAGGCTGTTGGAAAGAATGGAAGTAGGGAACGAAATAGGATCAGAACACTTCCCGGTCATTGAAACATTGAAATTCAGGAATGGGAGAATAGAGGGAAGGAGGGAGCGACAGGGAAAAAAGCAAAGGTGGGTAAATGGGGAGTTGATAAGCTAAGAGAATATACGGAAAGAATGGATGATGATAATATTTTGATTGAAGATGGGGGAGGCGTGGATGAGATGTTGTGTAAGATGAGGGGAAGGGTAGAGAAGATAGTGGAAGAAATTAGGCCAAATGAGGAAGAATAAAGGGAGAAGAGAGGATGGTGGGATGTGGAATGTGTAGAGAGTAAAGAACGTATGACGTTATCGTTAAAGAGTTGTAGAAGAGGAGAGATTGTCAGAAAAGAGTATAATAATAGAAAAAGGAAACACGAGAAATTTCTGGATGTAAAACTACAGGAGGAGAAGTTGAGGTACATGGAGGAGGGAGAGGAAGCAATAAAGGAAGGAAGAGAATGGGAGGTGATCAATAGAGAAAGGAATTGATGGGAAGGAATCAATGAAGAGATAAGTATGGATGAATGGAAGGTATATTTCAAGAAATTGCTAGGAGGGGTGGATAGCAAGGTGAGGGGGAAGGTCGAAGGATGACGGAGGGAGGAATGGAAGGGTTAGAGAAGAGATCTGGGAAGTATGCAATAGAGTATGGAGAGGGGAAGGGTGGCCGAAGGAGTGGAGAACAGATTTGGTAGTTCCATTATTAAAGAAAGGAGGGGATAGAAAAGTGGCAGATTATAGAAGAATCACTCTCATGTCAGTAACATATAAAAGGGCCTAGCCAGTTAAGCATGTAAAATCTGCCCCCGCACGTATTAAGTATATAATGACTGAAAAAATCACACACGCAGCGCTGGCCAGTGCTACAAAGGACGTCTGCAGTTAGCCTACATGAAACATAGTTTCCAGAGTTTACCACGAGGAGGTTGCAGTACGTTTTAAAACTCCTTATCGGGGTGCTTTTTTAATGTGAGTCCCCTCGCCTTTCACAGATCGGGGTGGTTTATTATTTCGAGTCCACTCGCCTTTCACAAATTGGGGTGGTTTATTATTTCGAGTCACCTCGCCTTTTACAAATCGAGATGGTTTATTATTTCGAGTCCCCTCGCCTTTCACAAATCGGGGTGCTTTATTATTGTGAGTCCCCTCGCCTCTCACAAATCGGGGTGGTTTATTATTTCGAGTCCCCTCGCCTATCACAAATCGGGGTGGTTTATTATTTCGAGTCCCCTCGCCTCTCACAAATCGGGGTGCTTTATTATTGTGAGTCCCCTCGCCT
>CAKNWU010199168.1:0-11625 GCA_932072015.1 Andricus quercustozae | reverse complement strand
ACATGGTATTGAAGAAGTGTCAGGATATTTTGGTGGCATACACTTTTATGTTTCCATAGAAAAAAAGCCAGAATTCAGAGTTTGGGGAAGTTATCTTAACCCAAGTGTTCCCTCAAAGGATTTAACTCGGCCCCCTAATGCTGAGAGGCAGTACAGTACGTAAGATTTTTTCAAATCTGCTAATACCTGATAAACAATAATATTTAGATTTTATTGCAAACAGCTGGTTATCAGCGCAATCTGGTGTAAGAAAATTAATGTTAGTTTATTGATAATTATAACAGTATAACTTGTAATTTACTCAATAATTTTAGTAGTAACTATTAATATTAGTATTAATATTAAATATAATAATAATAAATTCCCAAACTAATAACCAATTAATAAAAGAGTATATTAATTAAGCATAACAAAGCCTACATCAATATATTTCTTAATGTAAAAAAAAATTACAAAAATAGAATTTCTTTCGCGCGATCGAAAGCAGAATCCTGCCTTAAACTGAATCAGTGAAATTGTCACTGGTTGAATCAGTATTTCGAAGTATCACTGGTGAACAGTGATATTTCCACTTTCACTTGATGAACCACTAAGTGATTCAACTAAAGTAGCGTTACTGATTCTACCAATGACGCCAAATGATAGATTGAACCAGTGCAATGATAGTGAGAGGTTCTTTGGCCACTTTGGCTTGATTTTGAGCGACGCGACTCGTTGACATAACGACGGGCCTTCCCACAATTAGGCGTAACATATTATTATTATTATACCATTAAGCTATTTCCCTTTCGGGGTAGGCGTGAATTGCTCGGTTGGAAAGTAGTAGTGTGTGGATGGGTTTATAGGTATACGGTAGGTAGGTAAATATATATTTGAGTAAGGTATAGATATTTTAGATTGATCTAGAATTCTCCTGTTATTTATTTAAATGACACGTTCGTTCCGCAACATTGCTCCGACCCAGGCTGGTGATCAATCTCTCTAGCGATCACTCCACGTAAAGAGCCTCACAAAGTTGTTACGTGTGGTTCCCCACTTGGGCCCATTAGTATCCAAGGTCTTTGTTTCAGGCGTCATTGGTCGGCTTTACACCGACGAGCGGAAGGTTAGTTTCACGCGCGTAGAACTGTTGGTGGGAAAGAAAATTTTTCCTCGGATAGCGCGTCTAAGAAGGGTTGCCAACTTATAAAAGTCATGCTTTCCAGCTGATGGAAACTGTCGGGAACGTAGGTCATCAAAGGTAATGATGCCCAGTTACCGACAGTTTCGATCAGCTGGAACATCTGAATTCTATAAGTTGGCAACCCTTCTTTCACGCGCTTTCTGAGGCGAAAGTTTATCTCCCCCCAACCGTTCTACGCGCGTGAAACTAACCTTCCACTCGTCGGTGTAAAGCCGACCATTCACTCAATTTCCCATTATATTGAAGCCCGGCCTTCATTTATTGTTGTGAGAGTAGAGTACAGTTTTTAAAAGATAATTTTACAACTGTTACCACAATAGTGATGAATTCTAAGTGTCATACCTAAAGATCTGACAGACAAGGCGTACGACCAGATGACTACTGGTACTGAGAAACCAGTGAACCTCACTGATTAAACCAGTGACGGAACTCCACTGAATGAACCAGTCAACTCTCACTGATTGTCAGTGACACACTTCTGGCTGTTTCAACCAGTGAGATTTCACTGGTTCAGTTTAAGAGTGTGGAACCTCTAAATATCATTAAAAAAGTAATTATTTTTTCGTGAATTCAAATAAATTTGAGAGCAATATGCGTGAAAACTCGAGAGAACAAAACCTCCAATGCATTTTTAGACCACCCTAGTGGGCTTAGTGAAAATACATGAATTTATGTATAGCTGTATATATTAATCTGCAGAAGGTAATTGAATTAGGAAACATGAAATGTTGTCAAACTTGTAAATTTGCTAAGTCACATTTCTGGATCAGGCTATCTCACCTCTGCCAATTTTACGTAATTATGAGTCATTGCTTCAAAAACAGAAAAAATTAGAATTATTTACATACTTAATGCTTTTGGAAGTGTGTCCAAAGAAATGGCGAAACATGTAAAGCACTCAAATACCATCACTAAGATTCGAAAAATCAGGATTAAGATTTTAAAAAGGCATCTTAAAAATGAGCTAGACCCCGGATGCGCTTTCGCGGTGGCAGAACATTTGGCATGTCCCTGAGTTTAAAAAAAAAAGATAACTGCTAAAAAGTGAGCGTGGAAAAGTGTAGGAATGACGTAAAGTGGGAAAGAAGCCGCATGACTGGGATGACAGCTGATCGCTTGATAGCTTAATCGTACTGAGAAAGTGCAATTTCGGTAACAGTCGCATATGCATGCTGCTGCCACCCGTTATTGCATTAATTTTAAATTTGAGTATAAAATGCAATTTGTGATTTTCTATTTTTCTTTGTTTATTGACAAGTTCGAATGATTGGCGAATACAATAATATTACTGTCATTGAAATAAATAATTAATTTCTTCTTGGAGTAATAAACGTGGTCTAGGGAGACTTCCGGTTCGATGTGAATACGTGAGAGACGTGTGAGAAGTGTTAGGAAGAAGTTGGTTGAACATGAAGTGAAAAATAAGACGGAAGGAGAAAAAGATGCGATAAAAAGGTGAAGAGAGGTGGCATGGTCTGGTGGTAGTGAAGGCACAAAAAAGGAAAAGATAGTAAAGGAAAGAAGTGGACGGGAAAAATAGCACGTGTAGAAATAGAGGTTATGTAGATTTACGGAACCGGAAGATCGAATAGGTAGAGACCCCTGGTGGATAAAAGGAGAAAGTGAAGAAGAAAGTTGTGCGCTTGACTCAAGTAATGAAGGCGAGCAGCCGGAACGAAGGAAAACGGGTGTACTGGAGTTAGTTATCGAAGTGAACTGTGGTAGTAAGGTCCGAAAGAAAAGTTGGAAGAATAAGTTAATAAAGATGAGTGAAATCGGCAGACGGTGGAGCGACGAAGAAGCGTCTGGTGGAAGGAGCATAAGAGAAGAGATACGTGAAGAATTGGGCGAATTTAGGAAAGAGATGAAGTTTGAGTGGGAGATGGGGCGGGCGAGGGCAACTTCAGAGAGTAGGAGGGAGCGGAAAGACTTCGAGGCCGTGATGGAAATAATGAAGCAGGAAATTGAGAGGGTAAGCTTGAGTCGAGGCACAGAAGCAGATAAGGGCCAGGTGCAGGAAAAGGAAGAGCCAAGGAGGGATGGTTGCGACGTAGCATGCCAGAAGGGCGAGGTGGCGATGGAGAAATGTAAGAGTACTGGGAGTAAAGGTGGAAGAGAATGGCGCCACGGGCGTTGCGGGTACTTTGGCGGCGTGTACACAAAAGATCCCCAAGATTGAGGAATCTTGGAGGATAGACGTTGGAAGGAAGCTGAGGTTGAAGAAAACGGAGAACTTAGTCAAAAATTCAGAGAGGAAGCGAGAAACTGAAAGGCTCGGGATTGTGGGTGGAAAAGGACTAAACGGAAAGAGAGGAAATTATACGGGACTGGCTGAAGAAGGAGAAGGCCAGCCTTGAGCGCGCTGGTTTGAAAGTTTTAACGAAGAAACTCATGGCCAAAGTGGGAGAAACAATCTGAAGCTGGAACGAGGTGATGGGGAGCATGGTGGTTGTCAGCACGGAGGAAAAAAACGGAGAAGATGAGAAAAACGAGGAGAGGGAGAAGGAAAAAGCAAAATGCAGAGGGGAAGAGTGAAAGGTGAGAACTGAAAAGTTATGGGGATATGAGAGAAAAGGAGAAATGCGAAATGGTGGTATTTGAAGTGGAACTAATTTTTGCCGAACTTTGATTTTGAAATGTTTGCTGTCGAAATGTGGAGAGAAAGGTTAGGTGTTGTGAGGAAGGGTGATCGGTTTCCGTGTTTTTTTTCCCGGACAACTGGAATAAGGGTGAGTGTGGAATAGAGAAAAGTTAAGTTTGCTGAGCGGCTTTGTTCTTTATTGTTTGGTTGTAAGGCTCTATAGACAATGGGATGAGTCGAGAAGCAATGTGGAGGGCTTCCATTTCTCCTGTATAATGAGAATAATTAGGGTGAGGATTAGAATAAAAATTTGAAGAGTTGTGGGCTAGTAAAGGGATAAAGTGTAACGATAGAGACAATGTGAAGGTAGAGACTCTAAGGAAGAAATCTGTAAAGAAGAAATTTGTAATGGTATGTACACACTCTCAAACCCGTAAAAGGGAGGGTGTATAAATAAATACAAAATAGAAATACGGGGTCTAGCAAGAAGACATTGTTTATTGAATTATTTACAAATCTTGTCTTGACGTAAATTATAATAATAGTATAACTCATTATTTCAGATAAATTTATAGACTTGTCATTGTACATATTTGCTGTGCTGTAACGTATAAGGAAGATACGAAAATGGCGCATTACGTAGAATCGTATCTGAGCTCAATTACTCACAATTGACACTATCGTGAATTTTGTTTTAAAACTTCTCACGTCCTGTATTAGTTTCAGAAGGTCCAACCAAATTTTTTCTTGGGTAACACTAGACGTGAAAACTGTTTTTTGAAAAATGCCCTATCTCTTTTTTTCACCGAAATATCGTGTTTCGAAGTCAGCAGTGATTTTTAATAGCGTTCACAAGAGTCGTGCGCACAATTTCCGACGGTAGTGTATATATGTTTATCTTATTGATTATTGTCATACTCTGCTTAGGACAATTCGAGTCTTAAATTAATGTAATCTTCGTCTATCGTTGCGTTGTCGGTAGGTGCCGCGACAATCAATTCCTCCGATGAACCTTCTGGGACACCAGAAGTTTCTGCCTCAGCTTCAGTTTCCTGTTCTGCAGGGATTTCTCCTTCATTTTCTGTTGGTCCTGCATCAGTAGGACTTGCCTCTTCATCATCAGTGAGCTCTCCAAGAAAATAAAAATTTAAATTAAAAAATCTTTATAAGACAAAATTGACCTCATACAGAAAAAGAATGTAATAAAAAAAATACCTACTTCCCATCTTTTTCCACGCTTTTCGCACGTCACGAATGTAGTGCGAAATATAGTCAGGCACTCTTTGAAGGTTTTGGGCCGTTTCCTCTGCCGTTTTCCTTCTCCTCTGACACCAATTTTCCACACAGGCTAGATTGAAATCAAACAAATTATCACTAAATTATCACAAGTAAATTAGTATTTGTGTATACATAAGTTGATATACAAACCTTTTATTGCAAGGATCACTTCAGCATCCAAAGCGGGCCTGGTCTGATGGTTTCGCGTCCGGTTGGATTTTACATCCTTGACGCTGTGTTTGATTATTTCTTCCTCTCCGAAATAAAAAAAAAACATAATTTTCGAGCCACCATTGTATATTTTCCTTGGCTCATGGCGCAGATGTAATTTTTTTGCTCTAAATATTTGTCATATCCTATATGTACCTGGAAAATAAAAAATAAATTCTTAATTTAATGGAACACATACAAATGTATATTTTGTTTATTTACAATGTTACTTACAATCTTGTCGCTTACAAGAGCGCCAACAGCTCCTGAATTCATGACATCGGCACTTTGCCTCTCCTGCTTTGGCTCCACATTATCTTCATTCGGAGGTGAAGGTTCAGCCACAATCTCAAGGCTTGAGCTTATTACCTCAGATGTAGTTATTATCTCCACAATCGGGTCATTTCAAAATGGTTCAGGGTCCGCCGCAATCTGGATTTTGGGCCTAATAACCTCAGATTTTGTAATTATCTGTAACATAACATTTTAATTATTGCAAAAGGTCCTTCCTTCCTAATCTTCGCAGAGTTATATCATCCAAAAATTGTTTCTTACGGGTTTCTGGTTAGAAAAAGTTGAAAATTGTCCGGTATTCGAAGTGCTTGCTTCTCCTTCTGCACCCTTGAATCAAGTGGTAATTATTTTTTCCTTTTTGGTAACATGCGCGATAAAAAAGCGAATGAAAAACTTTGTAAGATATAAATAATTGACGAAGTGGGACATGAGTTGGGGCCTAATGGGACACGTCTGCGTTACTTACCGGTTTAGAGTACCTCTTCTCTATGTCCTCTATTCGTCTTTTTAAGAGATTTTTTAACGATGTCCAGGATGCTTCCTTCTGCTTCATAACTTCCCCTAAATCAGCATCGCTCTCTAATGTCTCCTCAGATGAGCTTATTTCTGAAGCACTCTTGATGTAACTGCACGGAGAGAAAAATCTAAGCATTAGCGCGTGAACATTTGTCACGCTTTAATAGCAAGCATTTCTCTCGGAATATATTCATGGACTTAGTCGGTAAGTAATTGCCGCAAGAATCAAACTATCAAATCACGTATGAAAAGCGTCACTGACCTTTTTTAAATGGTGAGGGTGATCACACGTTTTGTTTTATCAGTTTATATTGCCATCTTGACTTTACAGTTTTTTGTACTATCCCTAATAGTACGGAACGTTCTGCGGGCACCTTCGGAACGTTCCCGGAACGTGTAAAATGTCCGGCTCTTGGGAACGTTCCATTGTGACCTGGGGAAACCTTCCATTACTGTTATTTTTAACAACAATTATCTCGTAAACCGTAAGACATAGGTGAAAATGGATGTCATTTTTGTGTTTTCATTACCGCATATACCAACTATAACATGATATCCATATCATAAACTGACATCGCTTTTGATCTATCACTTACGGTTTACGCGATATTTATTGATAATAATAACAATAACGGTAATTTATGTTCGGAATGTTCCTAAGCGGCGGACATTTTACACGTTCCTGGAACGTTCCTGAAACGTTCCACTGGAACGTTCCGTGCTATTAGGGATGTCTTGATTTTTTATTCCCGAAACGGGGGACACGGATTTTAATCATCTTTTGCTAGCGAAGAGACCTGAATTTGAGATGAAAAAAGCTCAAACTGTTTGCTCAGATAGATAGCGGTTTACGAGAAAAAAAATAGTTCAAAGAAATCCGCGCTGAATGAGTATCGGTCGAATTGTGAATTGACCAAGCAAACACCGAAAAAATAATGGTTTAGGTTCCTGCATTTCTCAACGTTTTTTTTTAGTTATCAATATAAGTTAAAAAGACGAAAAATGGTATGCTTAAATTTTTAATTGGAAAACTAAATGTTCAATATAAGAAAACTAATTTTCTACTGATAAAGAATAATTTTTAACAAAATACATGAAGTTTGAAACAAATAATTAGATTTTTAATGTAATTTTTAACATAATATTTGCAATTTCAACCAAAAAGGCGAATTAGTCACCAAGAAGATTAATATTCTACCGCAAAAGACAATTGTCCAATAAAATACAGAAATTTTGAAGCGAAGAAGATTGGTGTTCAAACAAACAGGATAAAGATAAATTATCAGTTAAAAAATTAATTTTCAATAAAAAAACTAAAACTTGCAACTAAAAAAATTGCACAAAAATTGCTTAAATATTTCGAAGATTTCATAAAGGTTTGAAGGATTTCAAAGATTTGAAAAAGGCGTGTATACCAGATGATTTCAAAATATTTCACAGAGATTTAAAATATTTTAATGATTCTAAATGAATACAAAATATTTCACAAATATCTCAAACATTTCTTGAAGATTTTAAAAGAATACAAGAATTTCAAAGATTTCAAAACATTTCAAAGATTTTAAACGATTAACATTTTTTTAAATGATTCAAACAAATACAAAAGTTTCACAAATATTTCAAAGAATGCATAAGGATTTCAAGAGATTTCAAGAATTTCAAGGATTTCAACAAGTACACCAGATTTTAAAGATTTCAAAAGATTTCAAAGATTATTTATTCATATATTATTCATGACTCTCGTGTCATGAAAAGAAACTCATGTTCGTGTCGGGAAACAGAGTTGTTTTCATCATGTGTAATATCTGAATTGTTAAGTGTTAAATTGAATGTTGAATTAGGTGTTAACTGATACATTTCGCAGCGTTGTTCGTGCTGCCAAAGTGTTGCATTACGGAAGATGTTCTTTACCAAAACATAAAGTTCTTAGAACGGCGGACAAGGACGAGCCGACGGACTAACCTCCAAATGGTATGTATTGTTCAACATGTTATACTGTCAAATTTCTTCATTTAAAGTTATAAAAACTAAATCGCAAATTAGGACACTTAAAGCTTAATTCACACGCTCAACAATTAACTTATTAAATGGAAGCTTTTGGTTCTTTTCATATTAAACAGTCTTAAATTAAATGCCATTAAGGAAAAAAATTACAAATTATATCCTTCTATAAATTGTACAGTTTAAAGATTTAAAAATACATAATTCTACGTTATCATTTTTAATGATCTAAATTGAAAAATGAATCAAGAGATTTAAAAATTTTTTAAATTGTATCATTTTGGGCAATTTCAAACTGACATTTTTTTCGAACGGAAGTTAAATTATTTTTATACTAAATCTTTGCAAATGATTAATTGTGCAATTCTTATGTATATAAAATTAAAAAATATATCTATTTTTAAATATTTCCTTTCTATCACGTTTTGAAAATACAAAATTTTAAGACATTTTCCCAGGAATCTTAAAAAATTTATTTATTATTTTAAAACCTTTCAAAATCCTTAAAACTTCAATATTTGAATTAGGTATTTTCACTTCAACCACCCGCTAACTTCACTTCGTTGAGTGCTGAGGGGAAAACAATGGATCAAATAAATGGGATTTGGTCCATTTTTGCCCTGTTTTGCTAATATCTTCGTAAAAACTAATTTATTCTATAAAAGTGTATTTGAAAAATGGTTTTTAGTTTTTAGGAACTATTAATTGGAATAATAAAATGACAATTCTTATTCATTACGAAGATATTACAAAAATAAAGTTTTGTCCCATGCATTTGGTCCATTGTTTTCCCCTCAGCACTTAACGAAGTGAAGTTAGCTGGTGGTTGAAGTGAAAACACCTCATTCAAAAGCTTCAAAAATCTAAATTTGGAACAAATGGAATCTCTTCCAATTTTCAATTATTTTTGAGAATTAGAAATTTTGTAAACATATGTTATATGTCAGATTTTAGAATTGTGAAACTCGAAAAATCCAAGAAATTTGTCTACGTGATCTTTCAATCAAATTTCCAATTAGGCAATTTGAGTGAAGGTCCTGCGTGACAGATTGAGGATTTTACGGAGTTCTAAAAGACGAGTTTGCTCATCCTAAATTAATTATCCTATTATGCTAGCCCTTCCACCTAGTGAAAATTGACCTGTGAGTGAGCCTCCTTACACCGTACGCTATTCGCAGGCTTAAACTCCTTAAGTGGGGGCAGAGTGAGGATACGCGTAACTGATGAGACGTAACCTTGGCGCATGAGAGGGAGAGAGACTGGACGCTTCCTCTCTACTCCCTCCCATGCTCCAGATTTAGGCCACAGCTACGCTTATTCCCACTTAAGCAGTTTAAGCCTGCGAATAGTGAATAGTGAAAACATTGCGGTAGGCCAAGACACGTACGCCAGTGTCCGTTTTTCTCTTTCTCACGCGCGCTCTCTCCCTGCCGTCAACACTATCTCTTTCTCTACTCTCGTCTTCTTTTCTCTCTCAGGCGCAGTGGTCGGAGTCGGGGAGCTCAACTGGCATCTAGAACTAACAGTTTCTGAAAATTAATTTATCTCTTAAATAATTAAACACGAAAAATTCAAGCCTTATTAATATAATGTTACATAATATTATCCCGAAATAATAACCCGCTAGCTCACAGAAAGGAGCGGAAATTAAACAAATCGCGTTATTTCACGGATTCAAACGGAATGGACATTTTATTCTGATAAGTGCGGAATCATTCGGAGTGAATTCGAACTAGCACGGAATAAATCGGAATGAACTCGCGTCATTTAACGAATTCAAACTTAATGAGAATTTCATTCCGATCGATACGGAATCATTCGAACCTTGTTATGGAGTCAGACGAAATAAAATTTTCATTCTGATATGTGCGGAATAATTCGAACTGAAGGGGGAATGGCATGGAATCATTCACAATCAGCTCGCGTCAAGCGATGGATTCATACGGAATGAAAATTTTCGCTACGGAATCATTCCGACTGTGAGTGAAACAAATGGAATCATTCGGAATGAGCTACCGTATTGCGCCGGATTCAGAAGGCGGAATCATTCGGACTGGATTTAGATTTCAACCAGAAGGTCGGAATCATTCGGAAACAGATTTTGCATTCGTTCGTAATCGATCGGAATGAATCGGAGTTTCTCGGATTCAAATGGACTCAATTTAATTTCGAAACTTTGGCCAGGGTAGATAGATATCGATAGGTATGGGTACCTTAAGGCAACTGACTGCGATGCTCATCAGTTTTCTGTGTGCAAAGTGAATGCTCGGCCAAGTGAAGTCTATCGAACAAGTAGAATTTGCTGTCGACGTCCTTGAAAAGGGTATGACATGTAGAATTTGCATTTGACCTCCTTCAAAAGGGTATGAACAAAGCGTATGAGGAAAATTGTCCTCTCGTGTTAAGAAAACAGACAGGGATGCATCCTTGACAATATATAATAATGAGATACAAAATGCCGTAAGGGAATCATGGAGGGGCTATTGTCAAGGAATGGAGAATATACCCGAGACTGCTAGACTTCAGAGAACCGTGAAGGGTAACTCATCATGTTAACAGAAGGCCTTCGGGTGAAATCGCTGAGATGACTAATGGAATCCTTAAGCACCTAATGAGAGTACACCTTACAAACTCGAAGTTCAATTACACGAATGAGGGGGCGACTCATGAGTCATACCCCTTAGGATGACCAACTTTTGGAGCCAGAATGAAAGATTGAAAAGTACCCAGTCGCATTGTCACCCATTGCAAAATAAGATGGGAAGGTTAAGGCAATCTTTATTCCAAAGCCGGGTAAGGATTTTGAAAACATGGAAAAAAATATGTTCTGAAAAAACCGACCTTTTTATTCTTCCAAATATTTTTGAAAAGTTTCTGCTGATAGAAGAAAGGCATTTTACCAACATCATGCTGGCTAGCCCAATTTTGGGCCGGGAAATCTTTTTGTTCATAAAAATGTAATTTTTTTATTTTTCTCGTAAACTATGAAAAATATCGCAAAAGAAAAAGAGAGATTTTTCACCGAAATTTTTTAGGCGCGCAAACTTTTATCTTAACATTTATTTGTATTTGCCATTGTTTCCAAGAAAAAGTAGAAAAATCGATAGTAATGATAAAGAATTCTCCTAGCTACAAATGTTATTTAGCAAGCTTAAACCTTACAAGATATCTTCATTCTTGAAGTACAAGTTCAAAACCAAATTCACACAAAATATAGAAGTGAGCTTTTTGAGAAACAAAGCACCCATCCTCGAGAGATTCTCCGACTTCCAGTGTAGAACTCGGTCTGATTTGAAATGGATTTGGTCCCCAATTAAATCCACATACGGTTCTGCTGAAAACAGGTGGATGCGCTCCATGTTGAAAAGCAGAACGGTACATAAAAGTTTCAAGGTGATGCCCACAGGGGGGAGTTCTGTCATCCACCTAGTTGGCGCTTGTCAATGATGACCTGATTCGCGTTTTAAACGAATCGCGTTTTTACACTAAAAACTATGTAGATGACCCGGCAATTGCGAAAACAGGGAAGCATGAGGACACCTTATTGGAACTCATGCAGTCA
>CAKNWU010199060.1:0-18257 GCA_932072015.1 Andricus quercustozae | reverse complement strand
ATTTACCCCATTCCACTTTTACCCCCCCCCCAAATTGGTAACCCTGTAACACTATAGTTTCATAATCCCCTAACCTTGTGATACCATAACTCCATAACCTCAAAAACCCGTAAACTCATTTAGTATAAAAATCTATTTCGGGAAAACAGAACTATTTCGTGAGTTTTTCTTGCGGAACATAGTCATGGGTGAGTAACTCTATAACCCCAAAATCCCACAGCACCATAACCTCAAAACCCCTGCACTGCGTTACCCCATATACCATAACCCCTTAACCCCCTCATCCTTTTCTGTGGAGAAGTCCGGTTCCCGAAATCATAACAGTTTCGTGAGCGTTTCTTGTGGAATGCAGTCAGTATGTGCTCAGTATTTCCTAATTCGTTGAAAAAGAAACAAGACTTGCGAGATCAGTAATACGTATTTATATTGTTTTCTGAATTTTCCAGTATTAATGCTTTAATTCAGTGCAGTGACGCCGTCTCCTTAGCCTCTCGAGCTCAAAGTAATATGGTGTCAAAGTTTTGATACATATACAATCATGTCTCAGCCATCCTACTCTTCAAAAATAATAAAGATGCTTTCAGAATTGATGGATTTTATATCAATTTTCATGTTTTTCAGGTTTCATTTATTAAGTTAATTTCTGTCTCTCATCTCTCTTACTCTAAGGAATATATATGCAGGTAGAAGAATGACAAAAGATAATAAAGTTGACCTCCTGATATGATTAAGTTAACATCACAAAATAATCAAACTACAATTCCTAAGATAATCAGGTTTAAACTCCAGGATCGTAAACTTTACACTCTGGGATAGTGAAGCTAACCTACAAATTTTGACACTCCATGGATTGTACGTTAGACCATCTAGGGGATTGTCCCATAGTTAAAACTGAAATATAGTCAGTCTGACACTGTAGATGTTGAGGCTGACTATCCATTTTTCTCAGTGTGGGTAAGTAACTCTATAATTGCAAAATCCCACAGCACCATAACCTCAAAACCCCTGCACTGCGTTACCCCATATACCATAACCCCTTAACCCCCTCATCCTTTTCTGTGGAGAAGTCCGGTTCCCGAAATCATAACAGTTTCGTGAGCGTTTCTTGTGGAATGCAGTCAGGGTAAATGTAACTTTAAAACCCCCGAAACGTCATAACACTTTCATCGCATTTACTTTGTTTTTTCTTCAACCAGTAGAGTATTATACGTCTGCTATCCTTATCATAAACAATGGCAGTCACCCATAATATTCGAGTTTCATGTCACTAGATTAAATAGTTACATTTCTTTGATTCTATCGGATGGTGGTCATGGTTTTAACGGAATGAAGGGGTTTTGAGGGTATAGTGTTGTGAAATTTTGGGGTTATAGAGTTACTTACCCACCTTAACCATGAATATGTTCCACAAGAAAAACTCACGAAATTGTTCTGTTTTCCCGAACCAGATTCTTCTACTAAATGAGGATACGGGGTTTTGAGGTTATGGAGTTATGGTATCACGATGTTAGGAGATTATGAGATTATGGTGTTATAGGGTTACTAATGGGGGGTGGGGTGTAAGTGGTATGGGGTAAATTATTTGACCGGTTTTAGGGATTTTTCAGTTTTTTTTTTTAGGTTATGTGAAAATCCTGACGTGTAGAGGTAAAACGGGTTGCGGATTCGGTTTCAGCGGGAAAAAATACATGGGAATATCATATTGGCATCCAAGACTCAGAACACAATTTTTTTTTGTGGGCCTGTGTAATGTAAATCCCTTCTAGGGTAAGCGTAACTCGTTCGGTTCTAGCTTCTTTATTCTACCCGAAAACAAGAGATTTATATGTTAAGTGTAAGTAAGGGATGTGAAGGAGAAGGGATGTTTTTTAGGAAACCTAGAAGTCACGTGCTGCTTATTCAAAAAACATACTCATCTCACAACACTGCTCCGACACAGTTCGCTGATCTATCTCTCTAGCAATCAACCTAGGTGGAGTGCTTCACAAAGACATCGTATGTCACGGTCCGCGCATAAATACATAGACTAATGAATAAGTCTATAGAGAGATTCATATTTTTCACTTCAATCACATCTTCTAAGCAAAACTCTCCACGAGGGCCCATGAGTATAAAAAATCCTTCGTTACAGACCTCTGTCATTCTGCTACTACACAGAGAAACATGAGATTGAAGAATTGGATATTCAGTCCACGAATTATTTAATGATTACACAATTTCAGGAATAGATGCAGAAGACACCTTTGCAAAAATAAAACTAAAGTGTTTCATAAAAAGTTTGCTTTGTCAAAAAATAATCGAAAGCATAAATTATTAAAGTTTCTGGCATTAATAATGAAAATCTATATAATCGTGCCTCAGTTGTCGAAAGTTCGACGTCTTAATCGAAGCACAGTTCACAATGTTTCATTGTGGACTTGACAGAGTTTGCAGTAGTCCAGTAACCATTCATGTATGTACTGTACCGAGGAGCTGAGTGCTGCGTTGGAAACCAGTAGTAGGGCTAGGCCGGTTCTAGACCATGTGTACGAACATGTTCATACGCGACCACTGACCAACAGATGGCGCCACCGACAAAGGGATAATTCTGTTCCATGCTAAGTCCGGCAGTCGGTAAGTGTCATCGGTCGGTAATGCACTTTCCTAATGTGACAACAGATGGCGCCACCATCGCAAGTTACCGACAGTCGGTATTACCTTCAATGTAGTTTCCTAATGTGACAGCAGATGGCACCACCGTAGTTATTACCATCAATGCAGTTTTCTAATGTGACAACAGATGGCGCCACCATCGCAAGTTACCGATAGACGGTATATTATCAGTTGGATCCCTGCTAAGTTAGCATTATAAGGTTCGGTTCCGTCCTAAGTGACCCATTGATCAACAAAACAGTTTATTACCATCGGCCGGTAAAACAGGTAAGTCGGTAATTTTTTATATTATCATTTTAACATATGTCGGTAAGGTAGGGCACTATATTACTATAAGTCGGTAAAACAGGGAGGTCGGTAAATTTTAATCTTATCATTTTTCTATATGTCGGTAAGGTATGGAACAATGTTACCATCAGTCGGTAAAACAGGGAGGCCGGTAACTTTTAATAGTATCATTTTTCTATATTTCGGTAAGATAGAGAGTCGAAAGTTATTGACTGCAACAGATCTGACACCACCCACCAAGTAAGGGTTCTATTCCATGCTAAGTTATCAGCAGTCTGTAACAGACAGTGAGGTTGGTAATGCAGATTCCTGCTGCGAGAGCATTGCACCTTCGGTCTGTAAAGGAGAGAGGTCGGTAATTTTGAGTTTCTGTTCCATGCTAAGTAGGTAAAACAGTGAGGTTGATAATGGAGATTCTTGCAAAGTAAGCATTATGAGGTTCTGTTCCAAGTTAAGTTTAAGTTTCTGTTCCAGGCTGAGTTACCAACGTCAGGTAATTACCATCGGCCGTTAACAGTACACATCCCCAGCTATAGGTTGAGCCTCAGTCGCTGCATCAGGAGCCTACCTTACCAATCACGTGTAAATAACTGATGACGTAACTCAGTACTCCAATGCTCACTGGGATTCTCTGTGACGCATGCGCAATACAATATTTCTTCTTTGCGCACTCTCTGAAGCAAAAGTGGGGGTAGTGAAGAGTGGGGTTAGCGTCCTATAAAAGGTCCGCATAAACGCAGGCTGATCATTCCGTCGCATCGCTCGATGCAAGTATCATCGAGCGATCCAGAAGACAATACACCACGTCCGGAGAGAGAATCCAAGGTAAGTAATGAATCTATATTTGCATGTCTTATTGCTTGTAATATTAGTGCATGGCGTTCGCTTTTAGTGCATGATAGTTTTCATGGTTTTTTTACTTATTGTATTAGTGTATGTATTTTTGCTTGTAGTATTAGTGCATGGCTTTTGCTTGTAGTTTTAGTGCATGGCTTTTTGCATGTTGCTTTGGAGTGGGGGTGGTTGTGAAGAATATTGATCTATAAAAGCTAAGAAATAATTGAAGTTTAACCATTCCTTCATCTGTCTAGGTGATCGGCAGTACGAAGAACAACAACAACAAGATGGAGATTTCAGCGCTGATTGAGGAATGGGCTAAAGTCATCCCGATGATCGAGGAGGCTACGATCCTGCTTCAGAAACTGGGAAGAAAAGATGGAGCAACTGACGTCATCCAACGATGGATAAATAAGTGTGATAATATTTTAAGGGGTGTAAATAATTTACATCGAAATATATGTATATCGTCAGCTGAGCGAAAAAAATCTGTAAATATCGTCGAACAAATTATATGTCTGCGTGTCCACCTTGATGCGTTACTGGTACAAGGTGAAGGTGCGAGAGATCCTCTTACTGATCGTGTAAGATGGGCTGATTGTGACGCAGCGTTTAAGCGTCGACTCCAAACAGGAGTAATTGTAAATATAGTTCATAAGGATATTAATGCGTTCTTTGATGATGCGTTCATTTTATTTGAAAAGCACATAATAGAGGCATTAAATAAGTTTGAAGCAATAAAACTGTACGCTGAATTAGGTGCTAAATTTAAAAGAGTAGTCAACGATAATGAAAACGTTGAACTGAAAACATTTACGTCTGAGGCAAAAGAAATTTATTCGACCACTGTATTAGATGATTGGTTCAACGATAAAGTGAAACGACCAATCCTAAAGAAACTTGAAGATTTCCAAGAAATCGATTCCGAATGGAAATTACACTCGATTATAAAATTAGAAATTAAAATTAACAAATACAACCCTATGCAACCTAGTTTTTATATTGAAATACCGCTGCTAATTAAACAGAAAAAGGCGTGTGTGAATGTACAAAATAATGACAACGAATGCTTCAAATGGGCAGTATTATCGGCTTTGTATCCAGCTTCACAACATGTGGATCGTATATATAACTATACTCAGTATAAAGATAAATTAGATTTTAGTGGAATAAACTTTCCCGTAACTCTAAAAGATATACAAAAATTCGAAAAACTAAATGACATCTCTGTAAGCGTGTATGGTCTGAACAGAAAAAAGTTTAATTATACTGTTGTGCCTCTACATCTAACATCCGACATTCATTACATTGACGACGACGATGATCACGCCGACAATGACGATCAAGATTTTTATAACTTTCATTATGTGTGGATAAAAGATCTATCTAGACTCGTTATTAAGCAGCTTTCGAAAAAGAATCATGAAAAATACATTTTTGATAGATGTCTCCACTATTTTACAAGCGAAGAAAAATTGTCCGCCCACGAAGAAGATTGTACGACCCTAAACCATTACAAAAGTAATCTACCTAAACCCGGCAATAACTTTGTAGAATTTAAAAATTATAACAATAAAGAAAAGGTCCCATTCATAGTCTATGCGGACTGTGAATTTTTGCTCAAACCGGCTGAGAAACTGCAGGAAAATAAATCCTATACTGAAGTTTTCCAAAACCATGAAATCTTCAGTATAGGATATTATTTGAAATGCAGCTATGACCAATTCCTATGGATGATCTTCCTCGTGAGCAAAGTCTGCCTTCAGGGCAGCGACTGTGTGCCACATTTGAAAGGAGAAAATAGCACCGGGTGAGACAAAAGTTCGCGATCACCGCCATTTAACGGCTACATATCGAGGGCCGGTACATCAAGATTGTAACATAAACTATCAAGATTCTCGAATTATACCTGAATTGTTCCATAATCTCATTGGCTATGACGCGCACTTTATAATTAGTGACATTTGTACAAAATTTGAAGGTAAAGTTGACCTCCTCCCCTTGAATAAAGAAAGATATATTTCTTTCACGAAACACGTCAAGGGGAGTGAGATCAAATTGCGCTTTATTGACTAGTTTAGATTTATGGCGTCATCACCAGAAAAACTAGCCTCCTACTTAGAGACCCATAAAATTGTAAATTCAGTGTTCTCCAAACTAAGTCGGGAAAAAATTCAATTGCTTACACGTAAAGGTGTATTAACTTTAATGTTCCCGATGATTCACCTATTGGCTATATTTTGGAAGTAGACATAGAATACCCGGAAGAGCTTCACGATGCTCACAATGATTTGCCTTTTTGTCCTGAACGCTCGAAACCGCCAGGGTCAAAGCAGGAGAAACTGTAACTACCCTCCTACCCAAGCGCAAATACGTTCTCGATTATCGTGCACTTAAACAAGCTTTGGCAAAAGGTCTTAAATTAGTCAAAATTCACCGAGTTCTTAAATTCAATAAATCCCCTTGGCTAAAATCCTATATAGATTTCAATACATCAATCAGGGAAAAATCCCGTAACAAATTTGAAAAAACCTTTTTAAATTAATTAGTAACGCGGTATATGTAAAAACAATGGAGAACGTGCGCAAACATGTAGACATGAAACTCGTCACAAAAAGGGAGGGTAGGTACGGTGCAGAAGCGCTCGTATCAAAACCAAACTTCCACAGCCGCGCAATCTTCCGTAAAGATCTCGTAGCTGTGGAATTGAGAAAGACCGAGGTTTTCTTCAATAAACCGATATACGTAGGGCTTTGAGTACTGGATATTTCCAAGACTTTGATGTACGACTTTCATTATGGCTACATGTTGCCAAAGTACGGTAGTAACCTTAATATCCTGTATACAGACACAGACAGCTTTATTTATATGGTTAAATTTACAAATATTTACGCGGACATTAAAGAAGATATCAGCAAGTTGGACACGTCTGACTACCCTCCGAATAACATCTACGGTATTCCGCAAGCCAACAAAAAGATTTTAGGTCTTATGAAAGATGAATGTAACGGTAAAATCTTAACAGAGTTTGTTGGCTTGCGGAGTAAAATGTATAGCGTGCGTATCAACGGCCAAGATTTTTAAAAGAAAGCAAAAGGCGTAAAGGCCGGAGTAGTCAAGAAAGATATAGAATTTAACGACTACATTGACTGGTTGCAAAATATTAAAATGCAGAATAGGACACAGTATGTAATTAGATCGCGATTACACAACGTCAAAACATTAAAACAATGTAAAATAGCACTAAGCCCTTTCGACGACAAGAGGTTCCTATTGCCAAGCAGTACCGATACTCTGGAATGGGGACCCGATAGAATTAAGGAATTGGAAGATAAGAGAATGGATGTGGATAGTGAATAAATTATAAATAGGGAATGAATGTGTGTGTCTGTGTATAGATTGTAAATATATTGATGGCATTGGAATAAATACCAACATAATATGTACATACAGTCTTCTTTATTTTTCAAAAACCTTATATCTAGTTGATACCTATAACTTAATTATGGTTTAATGTTAACTTAACTATAAATTAACTATACTTTAACTATACTTTAACAATACTTTAACTAAAACTTAAGTATACTTTAACTATAACTTAACTATAATTTAACTATACTTTAACTATAACTTAACTATACTTTAACTATACTTTAACTATAACTTAACTGTACTTTAACTATACTTTAACTATAACTTAACTATACATTAAATATAACTTAACTATACTTTAACTATACTTTAACTATAATTTAACGTTAATTTACATGTCTGACTTATCTATCTAACTATTGTGTGAAGAATCAAAACCAAGCCATTTTACATAGACTTTGTTATCTCGTTTCTTGAGAACCTTCTCTATGAGATAAATGTCGGGGTATTTGACCTTGATGAGCTCTTCTTGATAGAAGCCACCAGCAATTGGTCGATTGTGATAGTCCTTGAGCTTATACGTAACTGGTTTAGTTGACATGACTTGGTCTACAGTGTACATTTATTCTTTGAATTTCATTCGTCTCATGGGTATTTTCCTTTGTTTATGGAAACGTTGCATCAATTCTTTCTCATCATCAGCGGTGACATCCTTAGGTTTCATACCTATGGTTCGATGTTTCGTATCGTTATATTTGGAAACGAGGGTGGGAAAGGTGTCTATCCACTTATAGTTGCCATGTAAACTAAATTGAGGGCACATCATGTTCTTGAGGGTTCGATTAAATCTTTCAATGATTGATGCTTTAAGATTGCTATATGTTGAATACAGTTTGATGTTGCATGATTGCGCTAAACTCTCAAATTGTGAGTTGTAAATTTGTTTGCCCTTATCGGTATGCAATTTCTGGGGGATTCGACCTTGAACAAGTATAGATTTCACTGCAGCAGTAATATCTTTTCCAGTCTTGCTTTTCACTGGAATAGCCCAGGCATATTTTGAAAATATATCTATAACAGTGAGCAAGTACTTGAAACCTTTATTCACTTGGGAGTACGGGATCATTTCAACCAAATCTGCCTGCCAGGTCTCATCAATACCACGCATTATCACACGGCGCCGTGAATAATTCCTTCTTGTAGGTTTATGCAGCTCTCTGACTACTGCCGGTTTCTTTGCGTCCATTTTCTAGTGCGTTCAGTCGCGCGTCCAATTGAGCAATGAGTTCAGCGTAGCGAAGTGATAACTCTTTTTCTGTATCGATTTGTAGATTCTTAATTCTATCGTTGATCCTTTCTTCAACATTTTGCATCATAATATGATTATTATCAATTTCATTATGTATAGATGATGTAACTTGATATAGAGTTCGTATTTCGCTTTGAACAGTACGCTGTACAAGTCTCAAATTGACCGCATCGTATTGTTCTTCATCTTCTTCAACGTTACAGAGTCTTTTTGTATCAATATCGTAATTATCATCTGAAGTAACCGTGAAACCAACGCCAGAAGCTCCAGCAGGTCCACTAATTGCTGAAATAGCTCGGTTCAGAGGATGTCCGAACACGTCAATGCTCATTTTAATACTGATGCTATAGTCAGCTGAACTCTCCTAATATATGATTTGAGCCTCTCCTAATTCCTCAATTATGAAGATAATTTGATTATTGTGACTAGGATTTCCAGCTGCTTGAGACCCTATGAGCAGTTGAAGACGATCGACTAACTCATTTAGATCATCCCAGTGGATGTAGTCTGGCCTTGAATCTTCTCTTACAATCATAAAGTGAGGTAGTGAATTCTTACTTCCAATTGATTGACTTTTTAATGACCTACTACTGTTTGATTGATTCTTTAACGATTTACCATTGGCTGATCGTCTTTTGTTGACTCTTTATTAGGAAAAAGTTTTGCGATAATATTTGTGTACTTGAAACTTTTGTCTGCACGTATAGGTTCAGAGGAACTATACTTTTTCCTATGTGCATTGGTTGCAGTAAGAATTTCTTTATAGTTACTGAAATCGTCAGGATTCACATAAGCTTCTTCGGGTTTTTGTTTAAACACAAGTTCTAACAATGCACTGCTTATCAGGTAGCGCTTATCACCAATTTTGACATGGTGATTTTCAAAACTTATCGGAGTATCACCAATCATGAAGGATCCATCCTTAAGCTTGCGGACTCCATAGATCATATCCACAAATTTTTTCCTATTGCGATTTAAAAAAAAAAAGGAACTTTTTTGCTAGATTTTCATAATATGGAGTAGGTTCATCATCATCATCATCTGCCTGAACCATACTTGCATTATGCTCTCGATCATCCCCATTAGCAGTCGTAAAAGATACGTTTTCATCATTGTCATTTTTATCATCTTTTTTAATTTCTTTCTTAAATTCATGCTTGACAGACATGTTTACCAGGTTCTTAAGTGGTGTAACTATAGGTTTGAAGGTTTTATTCAATATACTTTCAGCAGCTTCTTTTCCTAATTTGAACATACGCTGCTTCCGTCGAATTGCATCGCTAGCTTTTGCTATTTGACGGAGTACTTCTTTCTCTTTATGAAACATGTTGATGCTTCGATATCTCAAACAAAACCTACTTTATTCTAGTACAATCTCTTGTGTTTATAAAATAACAAAGCAGTCAAATCCTTTTCTATATCTACCTTCTTTTAAATTCCTATCTTTATCAATAACTATAAATCCATATTTGTCAGTGTTCCAGCCTGTTGAGCATAAATCTCGAAACTTGGTGTACGTCATATCTGTATTTACATGATCATCATAAATATGTTTCAGATTTATCTCATCTTGACTAAAAAGAACTAATAAATTGGTATTGTGTCTAAATAATTGTTTCGGGACTCGAGCATATGTTTGACAAAGATAGAAACTATCAACATTTACATTTCTTCCCATGCAGAAGAAGGCTCTAACATTGTCTTGCTTTTCACAAGCGATATCGTCAAAAATAAAGATAGTGTTTGGTTTAGCCTCGCTAGGTGAGACTATTTCTTCATGCTCACTGAGTGGAAAGTAGTCAACAACATTTACGTCACTGAGTACTTTTTCCAAGAATTTATGCTTGGGCTGTTGAAGAGATTCCGAGTAGAGGTAAATATGTTCAAATCTGAGACCATTTGGATGTAAAATTAGAGAAAGCAGTGTATTGGTTTTACCACAATTGGATGGTCGACAAAAACAGCACGAATGCTGTCTGATAGCAGACTACCGTGACGTTTCACCCTCACCTGCTCACGCTGAACTAGGTTGTCTATGTTCGCGATTGGAAGTTTACTAGGTTGTTTCTCGAACCGCATCTTGATCTCAACTGCTGCTCGGGCTATAAATACCGCCCTTATATAAGCTTCGAGTCAGTCGCGTACTAACCATCGTAGAGTTAAGAATGATTATACATCGTAGAGAGAAAGTTAGAAAACGGTCTGGTAAAGGCTTCGTTAATAGACTGATGGTAATATGATGGTAATATATGACCTTACCGACTTATGTTAAAATGATAATATAAAAAATGACCGACTTACCTGTTTTACCGGCCGATGGTAATAAACTGTTTTGTTGATCAATGGGTCACTTAGGACGGAACCGAACCTTATAATGCTAACTTAGCAGGGATCCAACTGATAAAATACCGACTATCGGTAACTTGCGATGGTGGAAACTGCATTCATGGTAATAATGTCGGTGGCGCCATCTGTTGTCACATTAGGAAACTGCAGTGATGTTAATACCGACGGTGGCGCCATCTGTTGTCACATTAGGAAACTGCATAGATGTTAATAACGACTTCGGTAACTTGCGACGGTGGCGCCATCTGTTTTCACATTAGGGAACTACATTAAAGGTAATACCGACTGTCGGTAATTTGCGACTGTGGCGCCGTCTGTTATCACATTAGGAAACTGCATTACCGACCAAGGCCACTTACCGACTGCCGGACTTACCATGGAACATAACCATCCCTTTGTCGGTGGCGCCATCTGTTGGTCAGTGGTCTCGTATGAACCTGTTCGTACACATGGTCTAGAACCGGCCTAGCCCTACTACTGAAACCCAAGTTCAATTCTCGGCAAGTAAGTTTTTTCATCTAACTCGGCTTTTCCTCTTTCAGCAAATAACTGTCCATAATTTAATGTTTTAGACTTAGCGAATATATGCATGAAATTCAAGTTTATGAAATGAGAAAGACTATGACGACCCCTCGAAACTCCCGCCACTCTGTGTCCTCGTAAATTCTTTTTGGCTGATCATTCTTTACTGTTGCGAGTAGAGGACTGATTCCTGTTCTGGACTGTAATTCTGTACAGTACGATACAGGGATCAGGTCGTTGACGAACTATAAAATATTTAGTTGCCTAAAGGAAATAATACGAACAATGCCAGTTCAGTAATAAATACATCGACTACCAGCTCTACAGACTCTATTTTTCACTTCCATTTTTCTCCATGCACCCTTTATCATGCATTCCTTTTAAACAAATTTCCGCTAAACATCCCAACCCTGGCATGTGATGCAATGCACTTCGCCTAAATACACTTGCTTCGTTAAATGGCCCTCTTCCATTCTCTTAACATGACCAAACCATCTCAACAAATTTCTTTCACTCTTGTCAATCAGTCTTTCTTCTACACCACGTTCTTTGAGAACATACTGATCACTATCTTTTTCCATTAGCATTTTATCGCCTATAATCCGCAGAAATTGCTTTCCAACCATGTTTACTTTACTTCTATTATATTCTTGGTACGTTCAGATGCAGCTACATTTCAGCTTTATTCGTCCCATTTTTATATCTAGAAATGGCTCCTACACTGCCGGTAATCTTTTTACCCTCTTTTCTACGCCTGGATATCCCTCCATTTATATTTACATAAGCAGTAAATAAACTTCCAAGATACACGAAAACAGCAACTTGTTCAACCCGCTTTTCGTCTAACGCAATACTGCATACTGTTTTCTCATTGCTTTTTCTCTGCAAATTATAGAATTATTCTGCCGTAAAAACCTCATAATCTGCAAACGTCAATCCTCGCACCTTTAATGTCTCGAGATCAACATGTTTTTCATCTAAGAAAGCCATTCTTAGGCATTTGTTTAAGTATATATTGCATAACCAAGAAAACATAACGCATCCTCGCCTGAGGCTTTGTCCAGGTGAAAAAGTCATATATAGTTTATATTTATTTCAGAAGAAAACCATTGTCTCCATACTTTTTCAGAGCTTCCCAATATTTAACTCTGTTCACCTTGTCGTAGGCTTTTTGCATATCAAGAAATGCACATAAAACTTTTTTATCTACTTTTAAACTTTTTTCTTCAATCTGTATCAAGCTAAAATATATGATTCGCACATAATCTTCATGCATACATCCACATTAGACTTGTCAAATATTTTCATCTGTTATTTTCATGATCTTACTAATAACTATTTTGGTAAATATTTTGCGTGCGGTACCTAGTAAGTTTATAGCTCTATAATTAGTCCAGTTACATTTCCACCCTTTCCGTTATAAAGTGAAACGATAATTACTCCTCTTTCTCCAATAATTTGCAACTCCTCCATTTTCAGCGCATATATTCATCAACTTGCTCAGTCACTCAAACAAATACATGTTACCGGTCTTAAGCATTTAGTTGGTAATACCATCCGCAGCAGCACACTGTAGTGCAATGCAAGAATGTGGTATTTTAATTTGGCATATCTCATCAGAATGGTTTCCCATTTAAATATGTTGCAAAAAAATTCGAATCGAGAGGCCAAATCTTGAATCTAGTTACTGCGTTATTGTTTTTTATGGTACAGAAGCCTTGCAATTTTTTACATTCTTAAATATAATCCGAATATTGAAGGGGTCAAATTACCCGGGATTGCGAAAACTTCAAATCATATTGTAATATGCTATTGCTTTGGAGCTCCTTCAATTATTCCAGTAGTTTTTTAACTAGACGAGGACGGGTGGGTATCGGTACTACACTTGTCAGTTCTATAAATGGTGAACTCAGCATATTAAGTGTGCACATTAAATTTAGTTGATAAACTCTACGTATTTAATTCACCACATAAGAGTCCGCACATGAAGTCTACACATTTACGTCTCCACGTAAAAGTCTTTTGATTAAGTTTACACGTTCCACTCAACACATTTAATTCACTAAGTAAAAGTGTACACATTAAATAGTAACTAGAAAAGGTTTACATATCAAGGTATACACCTTAAAGTCTGCACATTAAGGTCTACACATTAAAGTCTACACATAATAACTATGCACATTAATTCAATTTAATTGTACACCTCGTTATCTGGAAAGTCTACACGTTCAAATTGTGCACATTATATTCTACACATTAAACTGTGCACAACAAATTCTACACGTTAAATAGTACACATGAAACTATGCACATTGAAGTATATGCATTAACATCCATACATATGTAAATGGAACACTAAGGAAAATATCATTTTTATCGGTAATTGTTCATTATGGTTCATACGTTTGCATGTAAATGCTCTGAAAAAAAATGTCCTGCTTATTTTCATGTGAATGCACTTTGGCTATATTGTGTTGTGTAGCTAAAGATTAATTAGGAACAGTATTTATGGTAATGAGAGTATCTACAATAATAGATGGGAGCCTCGGTGGCTCAGGCGGTTAGGGGATCAGTCTTCATGTTAGAGGTCCGCGGTTCGCCTGTACCTTTGAAAGTTTTTCTGTATACTTTTACCGGATTATTAGTGCTCGGGATCCCACTTTAAGCTGTAGGTCCCCTCATCATGCACTTGGCTGCAACCTTGTCCGTGCATAGTGGGTCAAAAAAGAACGCAGGTTTACGTACTTAATATGTCCTATAAGCATACTACTCTCAACAGATCACTGGACTGCATTAGATAATGTGTCCATGACTGATGATACATCCCGGGATAGCCCCGTGTAGAAAGGTTCGCATCAAAAATCCAACACATAAACGAAAAATTCCTTTGATATATTGGACTGTAATAATCTTAAGCCTGAGGTCGACTTTTTATTTATGGTAGCTCTAAACAAGCATTCAGCGGGAACTAATGTCACTTTCAATGCTCGCAACCGATGTGTAAGAACAACAGGGATAAAAAAGAAACTCTAAACTATGTTATACACCGAATTTTGTGACTAATACAACATCGTCGCAAGAGATTTGAAACAGCGTATTAAATTGCTAAAATCTGTATCTCATCAGGCACTTGACTTAGGTTAGACGCTCGGATTTCATGTTACACGTCTGGGGTTCGATCTCTGCGTCGGTACCTCAAGAAACTTTTTCATGTACTTTTACTGAGGTGCAGGTGGTTCGGATGTCACCTTAAGCTGCACGTCCCACCATCATGCACTTGACCACAACCTAGTCTGTGGATGGCGGGATGAAAAGGAAACCAGGTTTACTGTCATCAGATTACTTGTTTGCATTATAAAAATCGTCCGTGACTTACGAAACGTACTGAGATGGCTCCATGTAGAAAGGTTTGCACCAAAATCCAACTTAAGCCATGTAGCGTGCATTCGCCCAGGAGGTCACTTACATTTTCTGAAGAAGCCTGTAGTTCAAGTTAAGGTAAAATCCGAACCTTCAGAGCTACGGAAGAATAATAAACAAAAATTCCGCAGCCGAACCCCCGCTCATCTTCTAGTAAGCCACGCATTCTATCACCAAAGCTACCTGAGCTACCCCATCTGAAGATTCATATGAAGGAACCTCGCAGGATCCTGCACATGTACCTGTAAAGGTTCGCGCAGACAACCCGTAGATAAAATCTTAAGTTTCCTGCGCAGGAATCCGAAGGGAAAAGCAGATAATCCTGTAAAGGAACCTGTATACAAAGGAACCTATATACAAGGGAACCTTTGGAAGATCCTGTACACTTTCCTTTACGAAGTGAATTGAGGCGCGGCCTACTGTACAGAAACTTGTTCAGGATCCCGCACATTAATCTGCACAGTAACTAATTCACTAGAGTTCGCTAAAATATTGACTCTACATGGGTTTTCATGATGATTTGGTGTAAAGGATCCTATAGCCGTCCCTGTGCAGGAACCGAGCCTTAAATTATGTCACAAAGGCGCTTAAACAGAATCTATCCAAAGGTGCCTTTTTCGGTGCAGATTACTTTGCAGGATCATAAAAAGTTTGCTTTGCCAAAGTCCCGTACAGTAAACGTCAATTGTTTTTTTACGGGTTATCGTGCACGAACATGTACAGGAACATATGCAGAATCCTCTGAGGTTCCTGTACAGATAGATTTTCAGCTGGGACCGAACTACCCATGTATTTTTCTCCCCAAATTACATTAAGGGAAATGAATGTATCGAACTGATTTTTGTTTTAATCAATAGATAACTTTTTTGCGCATGATGGTCTGACTATTTTGATTCGCTAGTTCTTAAAAACAAATATTTAAATATTCATAATGTTCCCCATATAGTTGGGCTATTTAAATTTCTATAAATATGGCGGCCGATGGTATGGTTATATATTTTGTTTTATTGCTAGTGTATGGTGCATTTGAAATCAATTATAGACAGAAAAAGTAATTATGCAATTTATTAAGATTATATAAAAATTTGTGTCATGACATTTCTCAGTGACATAAGGTAATTAAGATGAGACATATGAGCCAGGTAAGAAGACACCAGAAGTCTTTGTCAAATCGAATTGTCTTAGAATGAATAGTGTAATTTATGTTAATTTATAATTTCAAATGTTTAAATTACATTCAAGTAACTATGAATAAAGCCACGCAAGGGAATCATCGCCCTGGAGAAAAAATTCACATATTCACATATAATTCGCATACATTGACTACGAGCAAGCGTTTCCTTCTGAACCACATGACCATTTTCTGACAGAATTACAAATTTACACAATCTGCCCACGTATCATCGTCGTTGATTAATATATCAATACGCATTAAGACGGGTATTTTTCAACGCGATTCCTTCAGTGCTCTATGGTTCAGTTTTGCGTTGAAACCATAGAGCAAAATACTAAATAGCATGTCTCATGGGTTCAGAATACATGATAATGAGGATGGTCATCAACTGACTGATCTTCCATACATGGATGAAATGAAGCTATATGCTGGTTCAGATCAGAAACTGCAGCAAGTGGTCGATGTTACGAAGCAGAGTTTCAATTATATCCACATGGATTTCAGACTAGAAAAATGCAGAACAGTGCATTCAACCAGACGAGAATTAGCGATCGCAGAACTCGAGAACGATATCGAGAATGACATCAAGCCAATGGCCGAGGGCGAGTCATATGAAAACCTGGGTATTCACGAATCTGAGTGTTATTCAGCATATATATGATTGTTAAGAAAAGCTTACGACTGTCTTCACTACAAGATTCAGATTGATTCTAATGAGTTTTCTTAACTCGGAAAACAAGATCAGGGCAATCAACACCTATGCCGTCCATGTCCTAACGTACTCCTTTAGGCTCATCAGATGGTCAAACACCGACGTTGAAAGGTTAAACAAAACCGTCCGCATAGAAATGACGAATCACCGAATGCACCACAGTAATTCTTCGATTAAAAGGGTTTAACGGTTCGTCTTTCGCGGACTACTTTCTAAAGTCTGAGCGCACGCTTCAGCCTAGCCAGGGTCAGGTTTTTAGGTCAATTAGAATGCCGTTTTATTTTGTGTATCGAAAGTAACAAGCGCATGGTTTGAGGTGTGATTCGTAGTACGGTATTGGTAGTACGGTTGTCTTGGAACGCAGACGGAGAGCGGTCGGTTCTTCCTTATACTTGGTCCTGCGATTACAATAATCGGTTCGTAAAACGGAAGCTAGCGGGATGTTAACGGACCGGGAGGAAGGTGGAGAGTCGACGGGGATCTGTGATAGTCCGTTACGGAGATGTGAGGAATGGCCATTATAGGAGCGCCCATTAATTATCGTTCGTGCTAGGTTTTGAATACCATGGGACCACCCATCGGTAATCGAAACCATACACCTTTCCGTCCGGGGTCATGTCAGTCTCTAGCGGTGGTGTGTACATGGTGCGTGGGATGCCAACCGTAGGAACACCTATCGACTGTCGTTCCTACGATTTCGGGTAGGCAATATCAGGGGCACCTGGATATTGGCGACTGTCGGAGTAGAAATGTCGGTGGAGAGTGGCAAGGGTGGGAGCACCCACTCCTTACGTCTCTCGCTGGTCATCTACCAACCATAGGAGCGCCTATCGGTAGGGAGAAGGCCTGAGTTTTCACCGGGCGAGAGCTCAGCGATCTAATCGGTTCGCTACTCACGGCTCCACTGACTAACTTGTGCCGCGTCGCCAGTCTTAAGGGGCCTTCTCAGCATTATAAAATGGTTGGAGAGTTTCCGGCCGCACGTTTGAATATTTTTGTCTGATTTTTTGCATACCTCATCTACGTATGGATCTCTTTTGCTGCTAAGTCTCGCTTTTTTTAAAAAATGTTTATATTTGAAGTTATAAACAAATAGAAAAGAACAATAGAAAAAAATGCAGTGAATCTCAGTACTAGCCGAGTGTGTATTTTCGAGATCTAGCCCGTGGACCCTCTTGAAATTACGGAGGCAGGCTCGCCAGAGCGCGAGTGGAAACTCGGGAGCGTGTCGAATTAACCGAAACGAATGGCCCTTCCATTGTTATGAGATGCAGGCCAGTTCAAAATACTGAAATTATGAAAGCATCGCGTGATTAAATTTTCAGTAGCAGAAATGGTTTATTCATATAATTTCAAGAAAGTGAAAAAAAGATTCATGAAAATCGGATAATATTTGCAGTAATAATAGAAATATTGAAGTGCACACGCTAGTATGGTGAGATGCACCGCGGTATGGGAGGAAATGCATTTTTTTCGTTCAAATGTCCTACAGAACTTTGAACCTTGGTCAGAGATTCTTGCATTTTCATTTCTTTATTTATTATATGTTTACTTGAAGTATGATAAAATCGAGATTTTTCACAAAATCATTGTTTACTCTTCAATAGCGGTTTGCATCTACTGAA
>CAKNWU010199004.1:0-16072 GCA_932072015.1 Andricus quercustozae | reverse complement strand
TAGGTAGTAAAGAAACAGAAAATGCAAGCGTCAGTTTGAAATCCCACATTAATTACCATGGGAAGGAGTATTTCAAGATTCCCTGTCCATTGTCCTATTTTCATGGGAGGAGCACCTGAAAATACGTCTGGCGCTGTTCGTGCTAGCTGAAAACTACCTACTTTTACACCTTTTACCCCTGGCGTAGTTCAGGTTTCAGTTTGGCAGGGAGGTTGACCGCTGGCGCAATTCGAGTGCGCCCGGAGAGATTCTCTCTCAAGATATTTTTATTACAACCCTAAATGCACTTTAAGAAATCGGTGAAACCTTCTCGAGGCTTGGCATTCAATTTTAATCGCTTTTACAACCAGGGTTTAAGAGTGGACTCAGGCCTGATCATAATCGACTAAAGGTTTGACTGACAAGTCATAAATTTTTACATCTACCTTCGTCAAACAGTGTACACGGTTGACCATGCTCTGAATGGCAAATTTATCAAATAAAATACTCTGGAATTTACTCGGATTTTCTCCGTCAAACTTCAAAGTCTCGAAAAAGAACGAAATATTCTAAGTCGCTTCATAGCGCCTCAAAATTCTCCCGAAGGAAGCTAAATAATTTTGTATGGCACGCACAAAACGGGCTATTCAGAAAGCTGAACTCTTTTAGGTAGGAGAGAGAAGTTGACTTCGTTCCGATCTTAGAGAAACTTTCCTTTAAGGAGGTAAATTTGGGGACTTAGGTTTCTTACGCCTAAGAGCACAAATTTATCCCAAGTTCTCAGAGAGCTGTACGAGAGAATACAAGAAATATAATTTCTTGGCTTCCCTTGAGGCACTCCCCAAGACCTGTTGCGTTTGCCACGCAACACCCCCAACTGAGTTTTCGGGCCGCGCGAGCCTTTTTATGGATCGCGCCCAATTTTCAGACTCCCACTACTCGCGAGAGCGTTTTAGTGGGAGGCTGCGAGTCTGCGCTCTTCATCTGCCCTCCAGTGATGCAACTTCTCTAGAGCAAAGCGAGCAGGCAAGGAGTTTTGCCTATGAGAAGGCATTACGTAAGCTTAATTTTCTGGAACTGCGATTTTCGGACAGCAGTCTCCGTTGCACACTCGAGGCCTGACATTGTTTTCCAAGACTTCGAAAAACGAACTATATTCGTGTTCGAATTCTCGGCTTCGTGCCAATACAACATCACTGCCAAGGAGAAAGAAAAGGAGGAGAGGTATCAATACCTTGAAAGGGAGCTGCAAAGACTGTACCTAAAATATTCGGTACAAGTAATTGTCCCCTTGATAGGTGCTCTCGGAGGTGCGAAACTATCACTCGTTCGTAACCTTAAAGCCATACCCGCGTGCCAAAGATATGCCAAGGCACTTGCGAAATAGATGCAGAAAGCTGCCATCCTTGGGTCGCTTCGTGTCTTCCAAACACACGAGGGGTTTGCCGGCCTGTCGTTGTGATTTCATCGTGTCCTGTGACCACCCATCTCACGGTTGTGAGACGAGGCCATGAGTGTGACTTACCGCGGTCCTACTGGGAGCGGGTGTCATTTTTAGATGGCAGTTGCTCCCAGCAAGAACTTCCGATGGTTGTTTAACCTTATTTTTTAATTATATTTCTTGCCTGAAACTTTCAGAACTTTTTATTTTTATTACGCGTAACTAGATATCTTTGAGGTAAGTGTGTAAAATTCGCAGCATTATTCATACACAATCTTTGCAGTAATGGCGAATTTGATCCAACGGTATTTGTTTAAGGCTGCCACACGGTGACTGCTTCCTCAGCGTGCATAATTTCGTTTTAGTAAGCTCGTGATATCTTGCGATATACAAAACTAAATAATATGCTGCTTGCGTAGATTTATTCGTTAGTCCTTATGGAACAACTTCTTCACGGAAAGTTCTCTGGGCGGAATGGGATAAGTTATTTTTTTATTAAAATACTTGCCATCTGTTCCGAAATACGTCGATGTAAATTGTTCTTTATATACTGTGAACCTTTATGTTTTAATTTCGTAAAGAATTCAATATGGCGATACAATTATTCGCGAATACAAAATATAAATTAAGAAGTAGTGCTTTTGTCCCGCTTTGCTCCGGTCGCCCCAAACCTTGTTACAAAGGAAAAATAATGGAAAGGAAGCATACTTCGAAATAATCAGTGTATGTTTCATTAACAGTTGTGAGACTACAATCTTGTAAAATTTGGATTTCATTATTTTCTTTTTACACGTATCACACTTACTCGTACTAGCGGACAATCTGAAATCGTTGACATAATGCTAAAGACAATTAAAAATATTAATAAATTCAACCTTATGTTTACGGGACAAACAGAGAGATAAAACGATTTATAAAGTTGGAATAACTCTATACTATTTATATGGAAAAATTCGTAAATGTGGTTATAGGTCAGAAAAGAAAAAACCGTCATTTTAGGAAAGCACAAATAGTTTAAGTACCAAATTTTCGGTTCGGATGCAGTGATTTTTTGCCTGCGATTATTATACCAAAACTTTTGTTATTTTTGGGATGAACAATATGTGTGTGAGATAAATTATATATTCATGGAGATAATTCACAAGAAGAAATCAAGATTCAATTCATCTTGGAAATGTCAGAGAGAAAACTTTGCCCACGAATCACCTTATAATACAATGTGAAAAGTAAATTATCGTTATCTTCATTTGTATATATGTATTGGAAGTAAGATTTATCATTTTTACATGAAGTAGAAAATAATGTTTCGCCAACAACATTTATCATTACTTACAAAAGTCTGCTAAGAGTAAGAGAGATTTCTGTGATAAAATGTGATTTCATATTACATATTTTTTGTAATATATTACATATACTGAGCTGACAATGTGATAAAACGAATGTTAGACAAAACAAACTGTCTCAAAGAATTCATAGATAACAGTTCCGTAACAATATAGGGCAAAAGCCATTATTGACATCACAGTTGGATGCTTTCTTTATAAAGTTCATACGCTTACAAGTTCAAAAAATATTTAAAAGGCAATGAACTTCAATGTTGAAAAAATATATATTTTCCCGTCTTAGGCTACTCGGTATCTTAAGACGTGGCCTTTTTTAAAATAAAAAAAGCTATGTAATTAAACACTAGATATTGATAAATTTCATTCGTAGCGTACTGCTTAAACATATTCTTTACATTTATGACATATTATCTATGCAAAATACATAATGAAACGTAATATTAATCGAAAAAGCAACATATTTTTAAAAATGTCTTATTTATTATGGAAGTGCAATAAAGAGGTTAGGTAAAGTTACAACTGATTGGCGCGAAATCTAAAAATCTGAAATATTTTCTATACCACTTCGGGAATTCTTCAATTATTAAATTTTGAAGAGAAACAGGTTTTAAATCTTGTAATTAAATTAAATCTAAAACAATCTTTTGAAAAGCAGGATTTTAAGTAATTATCAATATAAAATTTAAAATATTGACGACATTTTGATATATAAAACATTAGAACTTTAATATTTACTTTCTTATTGCATAAATTATATATAAACATCAAAAGCTTGAATTTTAATACAAAATTAAAGTTAAAATGAAAAACGGTTATAGAATTCAAAGACATCTTGGATGCCTGAAAATATTTTATTAAAGAGTATCACACACATAAAAGTACAGTCTTAAAATTAAGTTCCAATCACAGTCTCTTTAAATTGTTGTACTTTATAACATTTGTCAGACTTAAGTTTATTTCCTTTTTAACGTAAATAATATAATCATGAATGACATGTAACATACTTTTATCGCATATAATTTTGTCTTCTTTCCAAATAAAATTCTGTAAGTGAGAATATTTCATACTCACTATTTGGATGAAAAATATAACACGCACTATATACTCTCTAGTTTAAGATCATCAGAGATCAACTTAAAAAACTAAATGTCACATCTATAGTTTTGTTTTCACGAAAAAAAAAAGTTAAAACTTTTTCGGCGCAGATTATGCACAATAATCGCATATGATTTTCGTTTGTTTTTGAAAAAATTCCTGCGCATTAGCTGTGCGACCAAGATTTGCAAGAAGTTCACTGGACCCATACTTCTTTTGAACGAGAATTTGGGAAATTATCTCCACAGTAAACAAAATTACATTCATCTTCTTTTCCTATATCTTTATTCAGTATTGAAGGATTTTCGACTGTTTCTTTTTTCGTTACTTTTCTTGCTGCTGTCAATCCTTATTTACCTTTTTTTATTTGATTTTTCATCACTCCTGTCAACTGGAGCCGATTTTCTTCGGCGCCTTTCTTATTTTTCCCCTTTCTTTTTCTTGAACATTTTGAATGTTGTCTTGGCTTGTTAAATGCATGGTTTGTGGAGTACTTTTCCTGAATTTTTGTAGAATTTTTTCTGACACTGGCAGGGGATGAAGATCTGAAACTTTGAACTGAAACTTTGACTGAATAACAATAATAATAATTGGTTGATAGTAATAAATAAGATATTTGGCCTGAACGAAGCGTTTTCCTTGTCTTCAACGTGGCATTGCTTCTGATTTTTAAGGTCAAGAGAGATATCCTTAAAGGGAGACGCAGGAATGTCTACTATAATTGGAGGATTTAAAATTTGATCTGAAGTGTTTGACTCTCTTGAAATCAAAAAAGAAAATTGCAGTATTATTTGAAGATTTTAGTTTTAAAAAGCTATATTTCAACAGAAAATTAATTAATATAAATTGGTATGAATTACTCATCTCCAAAATAGGTTTCAGGATTTTTCTATTTTTTTTTCCAATTTCCAGGTTGCACTTGAGTGACGCGGTTAGTAATCTTTTATGAAAATGTCTGTATATAGAAACACAATTTAAAGGAAAACTAGTCAAACTTTAGAATTGTATACTTGGTTTCTTTCGCAGTACAATATAAACGATTGAATCTTTCAAACACTGATTCGAGAATAATTTTTGTAAGTGACAAAGGATTTTAATTTACTGCGAGTTCGTTTCAAGTTTTGTCGTATTTCGACTTTAAGCGTTGGAAATCTGGAGCGCTTCAAGAATTTTCCGAATATATTCTCGATAATGTAAAAATTTGTGGAATCCTTGATTTATTGTGAGAAAATTCTTTGAAAAAGCGTTAAAAGATTATTATAAAATTCAGTGAAAACCATTATAATTAATCCCTGGAACCTGTAAAGAAAAGCCCTAAAATGTCAGAAATTCTTAGTAAAACAATTTTTTTGTTCATTGAATTTCCATTCAAACCATCAAAATCAATCCAAAATTTCCCTGAATATCTCAAAATAATCCAGAATCATCAGAATTGAAATCTGAAGAGTTTAAACGGGCACTTGGCAGTACTAGCAGTTTAATGCAAAAATGCATTGGTTGAGATCAACAAATTTCCTCAACAAATACAGAATTTGGGTGTGTTTGAAGTGATAACTTCTAATGGCACGGTGTGAACTCGCAAAACTAACAGGATTTAAGGGAAAATGCGGGTAACGGTAACGCTTCACGGGTAACGCTTCCTCTCCTCTATCGCTTCTTCGCTTCTCCCACTGACTGACACATATCATATAATATGATGGAATATGATACAATATGACACAGCATGATACATTAGGATAGAATATGATACAATATCACAATATATGATACAATATGATACAATATCATATTCTAGGATATGATACAAAATAATACAATATGATGTAATACCACACAATATGATACAATATCATATACCATGATAGAATATGATACGGTATCATACAATATAATGCAATCCGATGTAAAAATATTATAAAATATGATGAAATATGATGCATTACGTCATATGAAGTTATCATTTCTGCATGGAGTCCCACGACGGCTCACGTGTTTTTTTTTATATAAAAATTAGTTCTTTTCGACTTATTAATTCTAGTTGGCTAACACAAGACAGTTTGAATACTAGACATGATTAAACAATAAATTTAAAGAATGTTAATAACAAATTTGGTAACAAATGAAAAATGGGATTATTTAGCCCAACAAAAGCTTGTTTCACCATAATTAATTTGATTAAACATACCAAAACTGAAAAAAATACTTTTTTATGCTAGCGAATGAGCCAATTTTTAATTTGTTATGAAAGTTGTTTATTGTGTTTATAAAATTGATTGTTTAATCATGCCTATTATTAAAATTGTCTTGTAATAATTATTTTCTTTATGAGCAAATTTTGATGTTGAATAGTTAATTTCGAATTATCATCCAATAATATGTTGCTTCATCAAATTCAAGAAATTGAAACAATTTTAGCATCATTTACGAGAAGCAAGAAGGCTGAATTGAAAAAATATACATTTTTTAGAGATATTTGTTTGTTCATACAAAAATAAAAACCTTCTAAAATTACTCTCAACTATTTTCTTCTGAATTTTATTGCCTTTTTAAAAAAAATTGATTTCGTTAATATAATATTTGTAGGCTAAGTTATATTTAGAACTGAAAAATTTCCTTTTTTCGCAAACGCATACCACACCGGCAAATCCTTCAAATCTTATTTCAGGGTGGCCCGCTCTCCCGAGAATGCTATCAATCAATTCCTATCGAAAAAGTCTAGGTACAATATATTAATTATTATGAAAAAGTAAATTATATAAAAAAATGCAACACATTTAAAGTCATAAAAAATTCGGTCAATAGTTTAACTTTTGACCTTAATGAAGGATTGCAAGATTTTATCTGATTGGATTGCATTTTTTATGGATTTTCTTTCTTTCAAGAAGAAACAGAAGTTTCCAAAAGAACATATAATTTTTCAAACTTGACGATTTTTGGAAAACTTTTACAATCGTATTTCTTATATATTTTGAAAGTTTTTATGTAAAAAAATGGTTTAATATATATTTGAGAGTATATTGCAAAATTATATTTTTCTGTTCACTTAGGATTGGTTTAGGCTTCCTTCTCGATTGTAAGATTGAGTCAGAATAATACTCCCCAGCTGCTAGAATTTAATTATAATTGTTTGCAATGCAACTAAATAAAAATTATTTGTGAAAAGTGGATTTAATTAGAATTGTCTTAAGAAGAATCGAGAAGATTCGAAAGATGAAAGCGGATAAAATTTTATCAGGCCTTGCTAATTTTTCCATTGCGTAATCAATCTTTTTTTCCTGTACATTGTCCAATTGTTCATATATCATAATTCTGAAGTATTTGTAGGAGTTCAGTTTGGGAGATTTAATGCAAATGTAATAACAATAATTCTGAATGCGAAGGAGACAGCGACTAGTATATATACACTAAATCATTTGAAAGAATGTTCATTAGTAAAACTTTTTTCGATATTCTTTATTTCAAGAAAATGAGAACCTCCATCAGTATTTTATGTTTCACCTTATTGCTTTTCCCTAATCCTATTGGTAATTATAATAACACCTACGCTTTAAAGTATATTTTCAATTGCAATATTTTTAATTTCTAGTGAAAATCATTCTATTTAACGTTAATCTTTTTCTTCCAACGTATACTGAAAGTTAAGCCCATCTGGTAAAATCAAACTTTGAAAATGAAGAAAAATTGCTAAGAACTCTATATCCTTAAACGAAAATAGATTGGAAGACAAAAACGGATAAGAAAACTGATACTAAAACATAAGGTGAAACGGGTACGATTTTAATTAATTTCCTACCTATAATTTCTTTTGGCAGATTTAGTTTATCCACATAAACATGCAGCAGTTTTTCCTTCTCCCATTGAACTTTATAATGTCCATCATTTTTGCGAAAAGTTGGATCAAGATTTACCTAAGAATATACCAGCAGGTTTTTATAAAGTAGGAGAAGAGAATTATCGGAGTAATCCTATTAGGGCGTTTGTATCCATTCATGGCTCCCAGAACGGATCTTGATAATCACTATGGAAGAGTTAAAATACGCATAGATGGCAGTATTGCCAACGTAACTGTACCAATATCGAAACAGGATTCTCTGAATCGTCGGTTTTTCAATAAGTACGGCAGACAAAACATTCGTTTTGCCGAAATACATGAATAGTTCAACTTAAGAGTATAAATGAGTAGCACATTTTAAAATTTTTCGAAAAAAAGTGTATTCATGGATTTAGAAACGTCATACGAAACCAAAACTTCATGCTTCATTTTCTGTGAAATAGGAAATATTATAATAAATAAAAATTCTTTCATTCTGCTAAACAAATTCTGCTATAAACTCCACTTATTCTAATTTTGGTAATACTTAGGTAATACTTAGGTAATACTTAGGTAATACTTAGAATTATGATGTAAACTGTGAAATAAATCATAAATTTGAAAAATCTGCCAAAATTGTTCACATTAAATTAGCCCAATATTTACAATTCCAAAATTTCTAATTCATCTACATAATATCTATGTGTTAGCGATTTATAAATGTAAACCTTGAATCATGAAACTGAACAATTATGCCGCAAATTCCTGTTTTCAGGATTTCACCAGTATTTTTGTTTTTAATGATATTTGTGGCCAAATCAAGAGTAAAAAAGCGCTGGTTCAGCTATAAATACTTTTTTTCGCCCAGGTATGTCCCACAAGTTTTCACAATAGGGTCATCCACAAAAATTTTGTTTGCCTTATAGTTGAGCTTTTTATAAACTTTGACTCCCAAAGAATTTAAATAAGAAGTTATAACTTAATTTTGTTTATTTAATAATTTATAATAATTTATTAAAAAGTGACAAGATATGAACCGGAAAGGTCAATTTTTTTAACGGAACAGTGGCGCCCTCATGGTATGAAGCACATGGTGTGACATCACGCGCCGTCAAAGCTGAAGAAAATACATTTTCAGTTTGCCAAAACAATCGAAATAATTAAGTATCAACTTTTTTTTGCTGAAAGGGTTTATTTTCGTGGAGTATCAGTATGCCTGGATATGTTAAAGCCAGTTTGGATAATTTTCCAAAAGTGATTACACTTATAAGTGATTTTTTTTCGAAGTGCTTTAATTTCAACGTTGCTGAGACTCGAGGAGTAAAAGCGAAAAAATAGGCAAATGGGATGAATGACGTTAACCCTTTAAAAAATTTCTTTTTATTCTGTTTATTTATTAATTTGGAATGATAATTGCTTTAGGCGAATCATAACATATATGCAATATGGACAATATTGCATCCAGAAAACCTAACCTCACTTTTTTATAGATCCTTTTATAAATACTTTTATCAATACTTCTATAAAAATGGTATAAAATTTATAATTATAAGATTTATAAGTACTTTTATAAATACTTTATTGTATACTACTTGTTGCGTAAGTAAACGATTTTATTTTGCGATGTTAGAGGTAACATACATCCCGGCAAGCCACACGCAATAAAATTTGATTTTATTCAAAACAACTTAAAAAACCTCATTGATCAAATCGACAATACTTTGCTTTCTGTGGCATATCAGCTGACATCAACAATTTTGAAAACTTGGACTTCTGGTATCTGCGCATGCGCAGCTTGTGTTTTGTACGAGCAACCAAATTATTTAGGACAAGTAACGAACGGTACTTTCAAAAAAATTTGTTGCGCCAAATAAATTGTGTTCTTACACCTATCAATTTATTAGTAATCACAACCACATTTTTGGTAATCACAGCCAAATATTTTGTAAAACGAACAAAAACTGCTTAGCAAACTTATTTTGTTCCCGTTAGATATTTTCAATAAAAATTCACTGGCATTATATAGATTTTTTTCACGTTTGGTTAGTCTTCTTTATTTATATTTAAATAAGAACAAAAATAAAAATGATATAAAAATGTAGCAAAACAATGTACATGGTACGAATGAATTCGAATCGAAAATATCTTAATGTCTAAGTGGGTCTTCGCCAAAACGTTCTGAAATTTGTGCTATGATTTTTTTTTAAATGTAACTTTAAAAATGAACTGAATTATTATTTTGGCCATTATTCAATATACAAAAGAATACCGGTTTCCGAGATTAAGAATGTATTTGGGAACAAGTCACCACGTGGTAATTTAAGGTGTATTTTAATTTCCCATTTCTAAACCAAAGCAACTAAAAAATCTTTTTTAGCACCGGGTGAAACAGCGGGTACCTAAATTTAACACCTTGTGGACATAGACCCGGTTATCAGAAAAAAAATGAATTATGTAAAAAAACGTCTCTACAAATTGTTTTCTATAAAATTACACAACACAATTAAAATCATAAACAATTAGGCTAATATTCTCGTAATTATTTCCGTGCAAGGGCAAAAGCAATTAAGATATCAAGAGTTTCACCTCTGACCTGGATGAGAGAGTGAAAGATTTTATCCATTGGGATTACAATTTTTTAGCGATTTTCTTTCTTAAAAAAAAAAGAACAAAAATATCCAGAAGCACATTTTCTTTTTTAAACTAAGCGTTAATGTCGAGCTGAGTTTATTTGTGGAAAATTATTTTTTTGTATTGATTTAGGCTTGCCCCTCAATTGTAGAATTGAGTTAGATTAATTGTTCATCGTTGCCAGGATTTATATAGAATTGCTTCTAGTGAACGATGTTGAATTAGCATTGTTTTCAAAAGAGTCGAGAAGATTCGAAAAATAAAATTTGATAAAATGTAATGTATTTATTTTTCACTAAATCGTGCAATTGTTTATATAATGTCATAATTTTGAAGTATTTCATGGTTTCAGTATGGGAGATGCAGAGTTATGAAATAAAAAAGATTAAGAATGACGAATGAGATAGCGGTTATCATATATATTATGTGGTGTATAGTAGGGAGGCATACAATATTTGGCTAAAAGGGTCGTCCTGTTTCCAGAAACGAAAGGATATTTCATTGCGATTTCGGAAAATGTATATTGAAAGTTAGACCTATCTGGCAAAATTCAACTTTGAAAATGAAGAACAATGTATAAGAACTCCATATCCTCAAACGTCAATCTTTCCATCTTACTAATAAAATGCATACGGAACGATTTTATTCAAATTTCCCACTTATAATTTATTTTATTTAGTCTATTCACATAAATATGCAGCAGATTTTCCCCCCTTCATTCACCTTCATAATATCCATCAGTATTGCTAAAATTTCGGTCAAGCTGTAACCGAGAATTTACCAGCAGGCTATTATGAAGTAGGAGAAGAAAACAATTACATAATTGGACTAATAAAAATATTTAAACGTTTTTATCGACTCATGGTTCCTAGAGAGAATTATCCTCTGAATCGTTTGTTTTTTAATGATTCAAAATAAATTTTGTTTGTGAAGAATTAACTAAACTGGTTTCAAAATAAAGTTTTAAGATCAATTTCAACTCTAACGTCTTTTTAGGAGATTCCGTAATAAATAACCTTCATTCCAAGCGTTTAGGTTAACGATTTAAAACTCGAAATTTCGTTGTTTTTATTCAAAGTTGAGTACTTTTCCTCGAAATAAATTAATGCAAATTTCAAATTGTATTTTTAAAAGATGATGATTGATAATAATTGTCAGTAAATATCCCATTATTTTATGAATTTTCGGTTAAACATCGACCAGATTTGACAGTTTAAATTAAACGAACACATAATTTATAAAAAAGATACCGCAGAGCTACCAAGAGTCACTGACTGGATCATAAAATTTCAAAATTACTTTTAAAATATTTTGGTATCTACGTTCTTGATTAAGCGATTTTTGGAAATTAAAATGACACTTGCAATTTATTTTTTTACATGGCGTTAATGTCGAACTTAATTTATTTGTTCCTGTGACAATAAATGATGAATTGTAGTTTTCTCATTCGGATTAGAGGTAAGTTCAAAATAAATTTCAAGCTTTATTATGCTATTGAAATCGGAACTAAATGACATTGGATTCTGTTGAGGTTAAAAGAATTAGTTTTCAATTTCAATGGGAGAATTTGATTACAGTATAGGGTGAATATAACTAAAATAAAATATAACTCATTGTAGTGACTTTTTTTATTTCCTCTAAATTGTGCAAGTGTTCATTTGTCATAATTCTGAGTTATTTTCAGGACTTAAGTGTGGTAGATGTAATAAAAATGTGATAAAAATGATTTAGACTTACGAATGAGACAGCGGTTAGAATATATTCTCTGAAAAATTTGAAGTAATATTAATTAGCTACACTCTTTTTGATGTTCTTCATAAGTCTTCTTTATACCAAGAAAATGAAAACCTTCATTTTGTGTTTCATCGTAATGGTTTTCCCCAATCCTGGTGGTAAATATAATTATATCTATAATTTTAAGTGAATTGTGAATTGCAGTATATTTATTTAATATTCAAAATCATTATAATTAAAATAACACTTTCTCTACCAACGTATAATAAAAGTTACGTCCATCTGATAAAATCAAACTTTGAAAATTAAGAACAATGTACAGGAACTGCATATCCTCAAACTTGAACCTTTCCATCTTGATACTAAGGAATAAGGCTTTCTTCCTTATTCTTTAGTACCTTTCATTTTAATACTAAACTATCCAAAGGCTATGGAAACGGATACTGCAACAGACACAGGCGTGGGGACCAAGAAGATGAAGAGGGTACGATTTTTATTAATTTTCTACTCATAATTTCTTTTCGTAGATTTAGTTTATCCACATAAAAAGGCAGCAGTTTTTCCTCCTCCAATTGAACTTCGTGATGTCCACTATTTTTGTGAAAACTTGTCTCAAGGTGTACTTGATAATTTACCAGCAGGCTATTATGAAGTAGCAGAAGAGAATGATTACGTCATCGGAGTAATCATAGTTACACGTTTGTATCCATTTTTCGCTCGTAGAGCCGATCTTAATAATAACTATGGAATAGTTAAAATACGCATACGCGGCAACATTGGCCACGAGATAGTACCAGTATTGGACAATGATCCTCTGCATCGTCGGTTTTTTCATGAATATGGGACAGAACACATTCGTTTGGCCTTCATACGCGAATAAACCAACTTAAGACTCTAAATGGGCAGTACTGGCTGGCATTGGGTAGCTCATTTCTAAGATTCACAAAAAATATGTTTCTATCCAATCCCAGCATATATAATGTTTTTTGAAACTTTCAACTGTATCCTCAATTCATGGATTTCCATATCTTAGGATTTAGCTAGGGTAGTAGAACCAGTGGCTGGCCACTTTTGATTACCTTCGTGTTTAACGGCATTTACCTAATGAGCAGTTGGTTGTACAATATCTCAACGACCGGAAACTATTGCCTATATTTTATAGTTATTATTTACATATGATTTTGCTCGAGAAAACAAATTCACTCAAGTGAAAACAAATATTTTGTAAACAAGAACAAAAGTCACTTAAAGTCGGAAAAGTACTTGTTCCGTGGCAGACCAAGTGATTACTGAAAAATTATTCGCCAACCCTAGGGTCAGCTGGATGGCCAACAATGCCCGGATAGCACAAAGGTTCCCCTTAATATTGATGGAACATTCCGAAGGAAGGTTCGATGAATTCCGAAAATTGTTCCAGTGAGGTCCCGGAAGTAGGTAAATGTCCGCGTATCAAGGAAGGTTCGCGAAATGATCGTGAGAAATTTAATTCCTGATATTAATGAAATTAATATAATGCGAAAATTTTCACGAACATTCTCTGAACCTTCCTTGGGAGTCTTCCTTGATACTCGGAAATTTACATACTTTCGGGCACCTTCCTGGAATGTTTTTTGGAATTCTCCGAACCTTCCATTGGAATATTCTAGAAATGTGCAGGGAAACTTTTGTACTATCAGGGTAAAATTGCTCTAAAACAGCAAATCCAGTCTTTCAGCCATACAGGACTCAAGGCTTGACAAAACAGTCAGTTTCTCCTTCCATTGTACATATGAAAAAATAAAAATTGATTGTAATTAATTTTTGGCATTAGGGAACACTGTTTCATGAGTTGAATAAAATCTAATCTATTATAATATAATCATAGCAAATTGAAGCTAATACTATAAGCAGAACTCTTATCTCAAAGTATTTGTCATGAACCTCCTTATTACATATTCCTCGGGAAATAACAAACACGTGGCCGAACATTGGTTAATAGCCGGCTACTGGTTCTACTACACGACATGGCGAGAGATTCATAATTCCAAAATTATTAATATAACTATATAATATCTGTGCTTTAACTATTTGTAAATGTAATTCTTCAATAATAGTACTTATAATAAAATGATGTTGCAAATCCCTCTTATAAAAAATTTACCAATGTCTTTAGTTCGTTTTCAATTATATTTGTGGCCAATAACACTGGTTCAGCTATAAATATCTTTTTCGTGCACCGGTCCAACCCTGTTCCATTCTGTTTTATTTAATAAAGAATCAGAAGAAACAATTTCATTTCACATTATGTATGCAATTTTTTTTAATTTTCATAATAATTAAGATATTATATCGAAAGCAGTACTAAGGAATTTAAGTCGTATAATATTGTATATATTTGTATTATTTATTCAATTAGCATTTTCTTCAGAAGATTTGAAAGATAAAATCCGACACAACGTTATCATTCCTTGCAAAAAATTTCGGATGTTTGCATAGTCATGAAATAAAAGTAATTTAGAACTGCGACCGAGATAGCGACTAATGTGTACACACTGAAAAATTTGCAAGAATATTTCTTCATAACACTTTTATCGATATTCATCATATGTTTCCTCTATTTCATGCAATTGAGAATCTTAAATAGAATTCTGTATTTAACCATGGTGGTTTTCCCTAATCCTATTGGTAAATCTAGTAATATCTACAATTGAAAATGCATTTTAAATTAAAGTGTGTTTATTTCCTAGTTGAAATTGTAACTCGAAAGTTATTTTTTTAAATTATATTTTTATTTATTATTTTTAGTATAAGTATTCAGTATTTTATAATTTTAAGTCTGTGAGGGATCATATGACTGGTATGAATTTGGACTTACGGCAGAATAATGTACATACAAAGAAAATTTGATTTCTTATTATTTTTTATATCATTTCCATAATTTCCTTTGTCTCTGTGTTATAGCGATGAACTTTTTTCAATGTGTCCGTATTGATTCTAATTAATTGCAAATTGTCCTGGGCGACTTTCACTAGATAATTCTTTTGGTCTTGTCAGCAGCCGTGGAATGAATTTTGCAGCCACGTGGTTCATCCCCAAATCTTGGCTCAAAATGTCTGAAATAATAGTGTTTAGAATTTTAAGGTTTCCTCTATCTCTTTCACTAATAAAGACGATTTACATCCATTAACACTCGCACTTATTTATTTAAAAAATATAAAATGACAACAGTTCAAAGATCCAATTATAGGGCTACAAACATGTACACTATGTACATTAATATATATGTAAGCACGCAGGCAGGCTTTTACATTGTTTTCGTTTGTTCAAACAAATCATGCAAAACATGCATGAATTTTCCAAAATACGTATAAAATAAATCAAGATTCTTCTTTGCGCAATGACACATGTTGAAAATCGGAGATGCATTACTCTTAGAATTTGAGAAATAGAACATTAGCGAGCTTCGAAAGTTAAACTGCGGTACATTTATCGGAATACATTCAAGTAACGATGGACTATCAATTAGTCCTCGGATAATTTTGAAAAACGTTTGAATACTTGCGAATATTCTCTATCTTCGAGAGCCCATATATGGAATCTATTGCATTTTTGCAACGAGAATTGCGAAATGCTTTATGCACCAACCACCTGCGAACTTTACACGGAGAAAATTTGTGTGTTAAATTTTACATAACTTAGTTCGGTAAACCGAGGGCATTACGGCATTATATTAAAATTTCACTTTCAGTTATGGAAAATGAAATAGGGTAATATTTGATGTGAAAATATGAATTATTGATTTAAATTCATTAAAATTTAATTCGCGATTCAGTAAGAAATAATACAACGAGATAATAAAGATTACCTACCAGTTAGGTAAAATCATTCGACCTGTTAGGTACAGTTTCAATCATAGAAAACAAAGTCTACCTCTCTATATATGTGAATTCTACATCCCAGTCATGTAAAATTTCGTGCGGCAGCAAAAAAAAAACATTCTTGCTACAAACAGATTCTGGGGAAATGCACTACTAACAAACACATGCTCACACATATCAT
>CAKNWU010198902.1:0-11031 GCA_932072015.1 Andricus quercustozae | reverse complement strand
GATATTTATGATTTTCATAAATAAACTTTTTTCTTCCCCCAAATCTGTGCCTTGCCACAAACGGTCCTTTAATATTTATTAATATTTTCCGAAAATATTTCCGCGTTATTTTAACTTTTATTTTTAAGTATGGGTGAAAAAATATTGATCTGAGGACTGACTTAATCAGCTGTTATACTCGTTACATGGCCTTAACCATGGATATCTCATTTCGTGCGGTAAGGTAGGAATAGTATAAGTAGGGGAGAGTGGAGTATGGTGTCCTTGTGGGGCATGGTGTCTATTACAAAAAACGCTCACGTTTGTTGATTTCCATATTAGTTTTTTGCAAAAAATGACTTTCTGTGTTTAGAAAAATAGTGAGGTGATGAAATTTTTCTTTAAAATACGTGTCAGAAGAGTTATTATGAAAAAAACAGTTTTGACGGAAACAGATGGAAAAGTCTTTGGCAGAAATTAAGCACTTACAGCATATGTTGAAATACTTACAGCATGAAAATGCTAGAATTTTAATAGGTGAAGTATTTCTTTAAACTTCAGGTATCATAAATTATTTTTATATGCGTTCTAAATGTATTAAAATTAATAAGATCTTGAAACATGACATGCGGGGCATGCGTCTGCAAACTTTTGTGGAGATATGGTAACAGTATTTGATAACAGGTCGGTAATATGATCGATAATGTAGAAAACCTCAGAGATATATTTATGTCCTGCCTATTAAAATTCGAGGTTGTTAATAATAAAGTTATACCGATGATGAACATCGAAACGTGATTTGAAGTTTTATTTAATAATAATAATACGGCAAGTACCAAGTTTACGTTTAATTACTTTGAAATAGGCTGTCATGTGAAATTCGTGATTATAACCTACAAATATAAAAATTGACGTTATAAAGGTTATAAATCTATTTACATTCCTAATTATAATTTTCTATTAAAATATACTTGAAAGGACTCTCTTTACTTAACGGATCGATTTCATGTTTTATTCCTTTGAAAGAGACCAGGTTATAACCTAAAAAGACTAAAACTTATTGTTATAAAGTTTTGTCCATTCCTAATTATAGTTTCCCATAACAAACACACTTCAAGCAATTCTCTTTATTTATTAGGTTGAACCTAATTACATGGGTTGAACAATAACTCAATAAATAGGATTTCTAATATTATTGATCAATGCCTGTTTTGAATTTTCGCGCCTTTGGTACCTTTCGGTAAAGAAGATATCTGCTAAAGGCAAATGCAGATCCTCACACGTTGAATAGAATTTTCAAGGAGTAAGAGGTTACAACTAGGGTTTTCAACACACTTTACTTTGATTGATAAGAAATCATTTATTTAGTGTTGATCATGTCTCGAGTAATTATTTTTCCTTACATTTTACTTTCAAGAATTATTATATTGTACGCTTTTTATTCTACAACGTTCATATTCATGAAATAAACCGGCAGTAATATGAGGGACACCATGCCCCATGGTATGGGGTATGCTGGTCGAAATTCGAGACAAACGAATTAATTAAATATCAAATAATGACGTCGTTAAAACCCGGATTTAAGTAATGACATATGTAACCTGATGATGTGAGCTTTTCACCAAAAAATACAGACATCAAAGTCACATTTCAATTATATTGTATAGGACATTTCCTTCAAAGTCTGACACCATGCCCCACTCTCCCCTATGCCATGGCCTTAGTTGGAAATTCTGTAATTTTGAACAATGCAAGGTGTTCCAATTTACGAAATAATGCACAAGACAATTTTTTATATAAATAATAACTTTATTGATCATAATATACATAACAAATAACAGTTTTATACGCATAAGGAGACGGACGGTTGAAAAAAAAATGAAACAAGTAATGTCGCATTGATGCACATTTTTCAATAAGTTCTGAATCTTTCTCCACTTTCCTATACAAATCTTATTTTCTTGAAGCCGAAGAAGAATTTCTGACGGTAAAAATGGCAAAACAAATTTGAAACAGATATTCTTCATTACATCTTTCTCTAAAGTCTAAAATACATAATAATATAGTTACTAACCGTACGAAAAAATGCAATTAAAATGATGTTCTCAAATGTTAATATCTTTAAATGATATACATGTGTGTAATATTTAGTTAAAGGTGTATCTACAACATGATATATTGTCTTCAAATCGCTAATAATGACAAATTAAATTAAATTAAATGACAAATTCATAAAAATGAATTTGGAAAGAAAAAAGTGACGAAAGTTCCTTTAAGGCCATGTAACACTTATCCGATTCCTACCTTATCGACATTTCTCGTAAAATTCATGCCCACTATAGATGAATTGGAGATTGAATTGTCCACGCGAAATGTGATATCGGATATACTTTTTTCGTAATTATAAACATTTAGGACCAAATAAACCATCCTTAGTGACTGTTATTGAATTTTGCACTCGATATCTCATTTCATGTGTCAATGAGTGTGGCTGAAACAAAATGTGGGTAAGGTAGAAATGGGATAATTGTAACATGGCCTTAAAAATATATATGAATATAGTGTACAGAAAACTGGAATAAAATATAAGAAAATATTGCCTTAACTTCTATTTTACAAATTAATAGCCTTGCGGTATAAAAATCTCCATTGCATTTTTAGTGATTAGAAAGACAACTTTTGACGAATTCGACGATGCTTCCAAGAATTTACAATAATATGAGACTCGATAATTCGAAATTGCAAAATTATTTAAAAAATAGGCCTTAGCTTATTTTTGGAGACTTTTAGCATAACAATTCTTTCAAACTCACTTCAAAAAATTTCCAATTCAATCTGCGGCGCATTTTCGTGTAAAAGTCAGCTGCAAGAAAGATTCCTTGACCAATTATTGAAAAATAAACTTATACGGAGATCATTTTTTTCTCGTGAAAACATTATTTCTATGAGAACAAAAATCGCTTTTTTTTTGTTACCTAAGACTGCGGCCGTAGATCACGAAAGGGTTCTCTACGATACAAGAAGTCAAACTCTTGTGGGCATAGAATGGCAAATCTTGATACCAATGCGACGGCCAGATGTCCCGTTCTGCTTCGCATGCGCATTCCATTGTAAAATATTGGGCTACAAATTAAAAATTTATTAAGAATATAAATTTGGACTCCAGTCTTGGATGGTAATACAAATGTTTAACTGTAGCATATAAATGAGTTCAAATTTTCGAAGAACTATGTTAACTATAAATTTCCTTACAATGTTAAAAAAATTCCAATTTCAAAACGTTCAAATTTTAAAACTGCGAAGTTTGGAAGTTATCCAATCTCTGAAATTTAAATGTATTTAAAATGACTATTTTAAAATGATAATTAGATTTATGTTAATTTAGAAAAAACTTTTAATTAGATACATTAGATAAAGTAATTATTTAAATCAAACAGTCGTTTTTTATTTCGAAATCTTTTTAAAATTGACGAATTAACAACTTTTTAATATTTTTATGTAACTTATTCATGTCTTAAATTATAGTAGTTTTCATATTATTTTAAATTTTTTGCTTAAATTTCGGCACTTTGATTTTTAATACAATTTTTTATCTAGAAAAATTTCAAAAAAGCAAGAAAAAGTAGACCTGGCTAAAAAGGTTGAAAATTAAGTTATAAATTATTAAAACAATTAAAATTCAAATAATACTTCAAAATATTAATATATCTTCACAAGAATATTGGTATCTGTGTGATTGTCATATTGGCGTCGTAATAATATAAAAAATAAATAACAAGTCTTACTTTTTTTTCTTCTATTTTAAAACATAAAAATCATTCTCTACAAAATTTTCACTGCCTTTTTTTAAATTCTATTCCCATATTCACTTGAACTGAAAGCACCTCCAAACTTATTATCGATAAAATTCTTCTCTTCCTTCTTTTGAACAATAATCTTAAAAACGCTAATTTTGTAGCATATTTCCCACATCTAAGGAAATAAAAGAATAATTTTTGCCAATTTTTTAATTCAAGTAACTATCATTACAAAATTTTTAAAGTCTGTGTCTCGATTTTCATAAATTTTTTCTTTATTACCGTACATAAGCTTTATGAATTAAAAATTATAGTTGAAATTGCATCATACAAACACAGAAATATGTAGCGTGTCGTTTATTACAATATTCTATCAAATAAAGCTTACAATTTTGACTTCTTTTTTTTAATTCGACATTAAAACTGAAAAGTACATTTTGACAACGGAAAATTCATTATCGCGCGTATGTTAAATAACCAGTTATGAAGTCCCATGTTATAATCTGGCGACTTTTTTATAATTATAATGCGTTCATTTTTCTAAATATATTGATTTAAATATGTGTTTATTTATCATATCTGGAGTTTTCAAGAAATTACGTGTATTATAAAGTATCATGTCTTGAATTCGAGTCTATTATATAACGAGACAGGCATTAAGACCGACTTTTTAAAAAGAACTTATGATTTATTTAATTTTTGATCATTTTATTTTTTTTTTAATCATTCAAATGTATGCGCTTTTTGACTAAACTTCCAATCTGAAATTCAGTTCCAATATTTCGACCACAAATTGCATAACTATTTTTTATTTTCCGAAGTGCCTCTCTTAGATTTCAAGCCTTTATGAGGTATACAATATTTTGTATTACTTTTTACTAAATTATTAATAATTACGTGATTGCCAGTTTATTCGTTAAAGCTTGCCTTCCATTTGACATAGTAACCCATCTATAGTTTTTTTAATATACATTCTGCAATACTTGTGCAACAGCAAAAAATTTTCGCCAGAAATGGATAAAATTAAATGAACGTCTTACGAAGATGTGAAAATTGCAAGATAACATTTTACAGTAATATTAAATTTATTGCAACTTTCACATAATACGTCAAGAATGCAAGTTACAAAAGCAAGACTATCGAGAGTACTTTCTCCTTTTAGACATTGTGATTTAGCCAACATGTTAGGTACTAAAATACAGAAAAAATACCGTTGTAAATAGAATAATTTTATGAATGTCGGATGTTCTTTATTTATTTTTATTATTATATATATATATATATATATATATATATTTTATTATTTAATTGTTCTTCGATCAAATATATTCAAGTAGGAATCTGTATTATCATCAGAGATAGTAATTTCCTCAATCGTTGAGAATCAAATATATTAATGAAATTGAAAGAAATGCGTAAGCTGAACTGACTTGGGCAAAACAAAAATTGTTACCTGATTGACCAACGTCATCCGAATGTCATAATCTCATATTACTAGGACAGCCATGATTCATTCTGTACTCAACATACAACATTCCTGTATTGTGCCAATAATATAGAGCCAGAACGACCAACGCGTGCCACCATTGATGAGAAGATCCAATAAAGTCCACAGAGCCTTTAAAAAAAGGGATTAAAATTTTTTATTTTACCTTTTGAGTACCTGCAAATGGCAGAAATTTTTGAATTTCTAAACAATTAACCAACCTGGATAAAATCGCTCTGGAATTTTACTGAGATAGATGAGGAAAGCTAATCCGCTAATGACATACATCCCTAATACTCGTGGAAGGAGCATTCGAACCATGGGGTTTTCCATACCACCCATTGCCACACTCCAGTGCAAAGTTGGCAAAACACCATAAGCTGCCCAGGCAACAAAAACTATCAATTTCACGTTGCCATCTACATTAAACTTTGGCACTTGCAGAACCATAGCGAATATAAATATTAGGAGCACTGTTATTAAATAAAAATGTTGTAGCGCCTGTAAAATTCAAATTTCAATTGTTAACCTCTTAGAAATATATATAAATATATATATTCAATCTCAGAAATGGTAATATTGTACACTTAAATATGAAAGTTACCTTATGACACCAGAAGGCATAATATACACCTGACATGTAAATTGCTAATAAACTTAAAGCAATGCCAAATAGGTCAAAAGACAGGAAACACCAGTAGTCATGCTCACTTCGACAAGAAAATGTGTGATAAATTGATGAGAGGATCATACATGCCTGAAATAACAAATTATTAATTTTTATTTAGTCTGGAAATCTATCGCTCTAAATCCAAATAAGCAGAAAACTACTAATTCAAATAGTGCGAAATCGTTCACCAATTTAATTAATAAGCATTTTTACTAATTCATTTGGTTGCCATTTGATTGACAAAATTATTAATAGAAATTGAATTTCTACCAATTGAATTAGTAGAATTTAACTATGAGTTTAATTTCCATTAATTCAGTTACCATTTCATTGCCAAATAAATGAGTAGTTTTCTACTAATTCAGATTTAGAGAGTAGAAATGAGTTTTAAGTTTCTAGAAAAATTTAATATGCGAGCTGTCAGCATATTTCTTCTTAGAAAGTGATACTTTTAAATACTGTAACTCTTTAGATTTGCGTGCGTTATTAGACATATAACATTTTAATGAAAAGAAAACGAAGTAAAGATAAAGTTTTTTTAATGATCTTATGTAAAAAAGAATTGTATTCATAATTTTTTAAATAATTATTATTCTTGAGTGTAACGTTGTAAACAGTGTTAGGAATAAAGATTTATAAAATAATTTATAAGAATCTATAAAGTCAGAAATTGTATGATTAAATAATTATGACAGAATATATAAAACAGTTATAAAGTAAGTACCTGAAAGCAAATTAGTAGTAGAGCCACGATCATTTTGTCATTAAATGGCGCATGGATATTCAATAGACATAGATCGTAGAATGTTAAACCGAAAAATAACATCCATCCAAAAATATGGCTCCATATATTAATTGTTTCGTTAGTCCACCAAAATATGCTAAAAAATAAAAGTTACGGTTAAACTATGTACACTCTATAACAAGAATATTATACAATGTAGCAAGACAGAAAAGAAAAGTTTTTTTAAAGAATGAGTGGTTTGTTTTAGGACAAACAATGGGCTTAAATCTAGCTTTAAGACAAAAAGGACTTAATTTAAGGTGTAACAAAATTAGAGCACCATAAACGTAAGACTTTTTTCTGTGAAGCAGTAAAAAGCAATCAAAGGTATCACATTTTGATTTAGAAACAATTTATTATTTTCACAGGCATTGAGTGTACAGTGCACACGGAATCTCCATGCTTATCTTCTCGGTCATTACGGAAGAGAAAGTAGCAGTTGAGTAAATTGAAGTATAAAGAACGCGCATGATCTTATTGTACTTTACCGTACGGAATATCATTTTTTACAATAAAATGTGACCTTAGATTATTTTTAATTCTTTAAACCTTAATACGATTAAATGAACATTTAATATAACAATTTGAAGAACTAGATAACCAACATTTTTATCGAAAATGGATTTATTGAATACAAAGTTATTTTAAAAAGTCCAATACACATTGTGGTTTTTTAAGTTTTAATAAAATTTTAACGTAGTAATAATTTTTTCAATCTTTTAGCATTGATATTTCTTGAAATTATGCAATTTTCATCTTAAAATTCTCGGTCTCATTTCTTGGAATTGACTGAATTGCTTAAATAAAACTTTGTTTGATTGCATGAAAATACTCAATATTCCGGTAAAATGCTTTTATTTTTTGTTTTAACTGATAATTTAATTTTTTATCGCATCCGCAGTTGAGCCTGATCCAATTTTAGGTCAGTGCCACTTTAATATTGTCAACTTCCACATCCATTTTCTCGAATCTGGATGACTTATTTTAATCGATCTTTTTTTGTCTTAATTCAACATCACTTCAGCTTATGCTTTGACTTTTGTTTCATCATTAAATAGTGATTTCGAAGTTACAAAACGCTTTTTCGCTCTACTGATAAATTCCCATTTTGTTGGTTATCTAGTTCTGTACTGCCACCTATATGTATATATATAATTTATACAGTAATAAAAAATATTTAAAATTAATTCAACTTATACAATTAATTTAGATGCAGGCAAATTGGACTACTCAGAAATAATCTAAGCTCACTTTTGCTGCGTCTTATTTTTTCAAGTCTTCCTTCAGCCGTCGCGTCGCTAGGGCAATTTCATGAGCTTAGCTTTTTTCTGTGTAATTTCAATTCCCCATTAGGGGCCATTCATATACAGGCAAATTTTACTGCATTTAATCCGAACCATTTTAATTATTCTTTTTTACTGTGTAGAATCTGTAAAAACACTTTATATTTTCTTATTTATTATGATTTATTATCTAGTATTAACAAACTATTGGAGTTTCAAGTTAAACTACTGTTTTTTAAAACAACATTATGAACGTGTAGTTAGGTATACGTTTAAAGTGAAATTACTTTTACCTTTCTAAGCACAATTTGGTGGTGAGGTAGCCTCTGTAGCCATGGAGAATGAAAGGATTGAATTGAAGATATTCAGGTGCTAAGTGAAAAGGAAGTAACTTTCTCATCCTCTCCTCATCTTCGAGTGTCACCTCACCCTTAAGGGGTGGTTCCGTAGGATCCTTTGGACGTTCGATTCGCCTCTGTAATTCAATAATGAAGAATTTTTTATTTGAGATATTTTTCCTAAAAAATTAAGTGGGTGGACGATATAAATTTTGAAAATTATACCCAAAAAACTTGAATGAACTAATTTATTTTTGTAGAAGTTCGTTACGGCCATTTCAATTTGAACAAAGACTGCACATACATTGGAAACGAATTTTGCTCTCTAAAGTTGAATCAGTTAACATTTTTACTAATTTTATACAGTGACTAAATTACATCTATGAATCAGTTATTTTTATTGATGAATCAGTAAGAACTGATCTGTAACTAGAATTAAATCCTGCTTGAAATTAGTAAAAAATTTAACTGATTCAAACTTAGAGTTTAAATCGATTTTAGTTGAATAAGCTTTAATAACACAGGACCACAAAATCTAAAACCCTTGCAACACGGACCAGACTAGGTGGGTCTTATATTTTCGGGGTCACTGAATTCGAATCCGTTGTCCGTTTGGTCCCATCAGGTCAGGGTCAAGGTCAGTTCAAGGTCAAACTTACAAAATTCATCGGTAACCAATTAAGTCAGGATACCTAAGGGTTTCGGGGTCGCTGAATTCAAATCCGTTGTCCGTTTGGTCTCATCAGGTCAGGGTCAAGGTCAATTCAAGGTCAAACCGAACGGACAACGGATTTGAATTCAGCGACCCCGAAAACCTATATGTACCCTGACTTAATTGGTTAGCGAAGAATTTTGTAAGTTTGACCTTGAAATGACCTTGACCCTGACCTGATAGGACCAAACGGACAACGGATTCGAAATCCGCGACCACGAAAACGTATAGGTACCTTAAATTACTTGGTTAGCGATTAATTTTGTAGGTTTGACCTTGAATTGACCATGACCCTGACCTAATGGGACCAAACGGACAACGGATTTGAATTCAGCGACCCCGAAAACCTATACGTACCCTGACTTAATTGGTTAGCGATGAATTTTGTAAGTCTGAACTTGAACTGACCTTGACAACGGATTCGAATTCAGCGAGCCCGAAAGCCTATAGGTACCCTGACTTATTTGGTTAGCGATGTATTTTGTAGGTTTGAACTTGAATTGACCTTGACCCTGAACTGATGGGACCAAACGGACAACGGATTTGAATTCAGCGACCCCGAAAACCTATACGTACCCTGACTTAATTGGTTAGCGATGAATTTTGTAGGCTTGAACTTGAACTGGCCTTGACCCTGACCTAATGGGATCAATCGGACAACGGATTCGAATTCAGCGACCCCGAATATATAAGACCCACCTAGTCTGGTCCGTGTTGCAAGGGTTTTAGATGTTGTGGTCTTGTGTGATAAATAAACTTTACACGAAACTGAGATAAATTCGTGTTTTTAAACTGTCTTGGAATAATTTTTGAGTGAAAAAGCGTCGTCTGCTATGCAGTTGATAGCACTGTGAAGAACATGATAGCATGATTGAAGTCGGTCTGGAAATCAGGAACCAGATTTTTAAAAAACATTGCACTTATTATATTTAAAAATAATTGCATTTATCGCGGATGAATGAAAATATTTTTTTTGTGACTGAGAATAAAGCACTTGACACTAATCGAAAAGTCACCATATTGACTATGATGTTAAACACGAAGAAATCCTTCGTGATCTTAACCATAGTGCGCAAGTTGTGAGGTAGGAATTTCCGCCCTAAAATTTTATGCATGAAACCATTTCTTCAATAAATAATTTGAAATATACTTTTATATTGGGATTGTTTTTTAATTATTAATATTTAAACTTAATTTTATGCCGGAATAAATTGAAGGTGCAACTTATTTATCATATCAGAAATCTCGTTAATGCTTCAACCTCAAAATTAATTCGATTCATATTGTTCTTTTTGTTCGAGAACAAACGATGCGGTTGTTGTGTCAAGTTCTTTATTTTCATTCGCCAAAAATACGTGTCAATTCGTCTGCGATAAGTCTTATTATTATAAAAATAATAATATATAATTATTAAAATAATAATATGTAATAATAATATTAATGTCCATCAGTTCGTAATTGTGTCATCTGGTATCTTGATTTGAATTTTTCCTGCATAATGCACCTTTTGTTGAATCTTTTTTTATGAATGAAGGAAGCAGCAAGATATTATATTTTCCTGAAATATTCCTTGTTTTTTCGAAGGTTAATGGACCTCGTTTTTGCAATAAAACGGAAAGTATAGAATAACATTTGGTAAATAAAATTTAAATATGTACATTTACACAGACAAATAATTTTTCAATCAATTTAGAAATCGTAAAATTTAAAATAGGCCAGTTGTTCAATATCACTCAACCTTCATTCCTTTTTTTTTTTATTTCCATTATTATTCTTATAAATAACAAAAAAATGAAAGCAAATATACATTATAAGAATAATTGGATGTTTCATTAACAGTTACGAAATAAAATTCTTGTAAAATTTTCATTTTAGTATTTTTTTAACACGTATCAGTATCACCCTTACCCGTATTGACGGAAAATCTAAATCATTGACACAGTACTTAAGCAAATTAAAAATATTTCTTTAGGCAAGTTTTT
>CAKNWU010198893.1:0-10153 GCA_932072015.1 Andricus quercustozae | reverse complement strand
TTTTAATTTTGAGATAAACTATTTTCTCGAAAATGTATACAATTCCAAATTTTCTCAAAGCTTGGTTTTTTTAAATATTTTATTTTTATTTTCAATTTTCAAAATTATACGATTTTCTTGAAAATTTATTTAATTTGTAAATTTTCGTGTGGTTTGGATTTAATCTTATTTTAAATTTTCCAAATTGCACGTTTTACTTGGGATCTGATTTCCCTATTATAATTTCATATTTGATCGCTATTTATTCGATTTCGAAATTAAATGTTTTCGATTTAATTGAACTTATCTGTAACGTATAATTGCTTTTCGTTTGTACGTAATATTCAAATAAGTCTGCTACCATATTTTCGCCAACTTGTCGGGTCGATTATCGCCCTATTGTCCGCTATAATTGCTTTCCTAATCAGCCCGTGTTGACAACACTCATCGCGTGCGGATATTTATGGTCGCGGTGCGTCCGAGTGTCCTCGTATTGCGTAAGAGAAAATTAATTAATTTCGACCTACAGACAATTCCGACGCAAATCCTTCTCAGACTTTTACAAACTCTTGTGTCCCACCAGGGGTACCAGTTGTAACATTATCGAATGTAATAGTCCCACCTTCCTGATTTCCTTTTGACGTTTAAAAAGAAGATAAATGGATGTTTTCAGACTCCCCCTTAGGGCGGGCTGGCGCAGATTGTTGACTCTTGTTGGTATGTTAGCTTAAAGCCCCAGGTTGAAAACCTGGTAGAGAAAGGCTAACTGTTCCCAAAGAGAAGCACAAACCAACACCATACACGAGATAAGAAAAAGTCAGTCACATATAAGGTTAAATATTTGACAATTTTACTTACTTTTCCTCCTGTGTGCTCAATTTGCCCTACAATGGGAAAACCCGCCAATCCGCGGTAAAGCCGAGTCCCACTTCTCTGTAGATCAGAGACGCTTCTAAGTTTAATCGTTCCGCTAATCGGTCAGGCGAAGAATGCGTCCTCGATTCACGTAATCCTCACGATATCTTGCCAGCGCGTCTTGGTCCCGCTGGTCTCCCCACCTTCTAGCCCTGTCATGCGCACTGAAGACTTTTGATTATTCCTCCTGACCTAGTGACCTGTGTATATTGGTATGATTATTCATATAACTTGAACTGATATCTCCTTCTTGCTTTTTATTCTATGGATATAGAGACGCACGAACCGTTTCAAAGTGTGTATTTTTATTAGGAAATTTGTAATCCAAGAACCTTTGATAACATATTTTTTTGTGGGAATTTCATCTTTTTTTTTGTAATTTCGGTTTTTTGGTTTACAATTGTATCAGCTACCGCAAAAATCTGTAATAGCTGATTTAGATTCTCATTTTAATTTGGTTTGGACTTTTGGCCGCATTATTATGATTCTGTCTTACTGTGGCTTGGCGGGCTTGTTAGTAACATGCAAATGCATGAAGGCTTGGTGGGCCTATTTTAAAATTCAAAAGTGCCCCAAGGTCTCGTTTTTTAACCTAGAGAGTTCGTATTCGGGTTAAAAAGTTCTTAACTCCATACCGACAAAGTAGTATCTTTGAGTTCAAAAAAAAAAAATGTTCAAGAAGAGGGTTCAACATTTTGGAGTTAAGGATTTCAGGGTGCACAGCCTTCCCCTTTTTTCTGCGTTTCAACTTTTTTAAAGAAATTCCCCTTTTTCCCCTATTCTAGAAAATCTTCCCCTTTTTCCTCTTTTTTCATTAAAAATACAATTTTTGAATTAGGCGAAAAAATTCTCTTTGCATGCAAGCGCGCATGTGCATAGTGTGTGTGTGTGTTTCAATATATAATACCAGGGGAATATGTTATAAAATTGTTAATTTTAAACTTACGAAAAGTTTTGTTGTATAGTTGAAAATCGGTTTCTTAACGTTGATTTCAAATTAAAGTAATTATGATCACTGTTTTGCATCATATTTTGCATAAAATTGCACTTCATTCTTAATATTAATTTATCTTTTTATAAAATGAGAGTATATTTTTAAACGCTGAAGAGACGATCAAATAAATCAAATAAACAGAACAGCTATAAACCTATTCTGTGTATATTTGAAAAATATTTTTGAAATTCTTATTATTTTTCATGGCTATATGTCACGTCATCCGGCCTCTTGGTGTGAGTTATTTCTTTTTAAAATTCATACCTATCACAAATACTTGGCAATCACACTTAAAATCTGAAATAATTTTTGCTCGATGAGAGTAGTATGTGAAATGAGGAAATAAATTGCTAGTTTTACTATAATAAACGGATTTTCTAAATTGGATTATTATAGAATAAAGGGAAACAGTAAATATAACTTCTTAATGAAATAATAATTAGTCGATTATAAATATCGATTCGTTATTAAAGAAAAATTATTGTTCGCGATTTAAAATTTAATTGGTAAACTTATTCCAATAATAACATTGTTGCCCATTTAAAAAAAATTCATTTCTAAAAGATTTACCCCTTAAATTTCAAATTCTTACTCTATCAACATTTTATTTAAATTTAGAAAAATTACTTATATGGTTTCATAAAAGTACTTTAGAACACGCTCAAAACCATTTATAAAATTGTTATTGTTAAAACTGTAAGTTTCAAGTACGGAGTGAATTGAGAAAACGATTTTTTTGCGGCCAACATTTTTGTTACATGCAGTATACCCATTTTATGAATAGTATTTCACTTCAGTGTGAAGAAAAAATCATTTTCCCAATGTTTCTTTCAAAGTGTGAGCTTTAAAAACTTTTTTGGGCCACCCTAGTTATATCATGAAAAGATGTAACATTTAATAGTTACATTGAATTCCAAAAATATGACTGTACAGTAAATCATACCAATCCAGTAGAGCATAGGCTACTCAAATTTCATATATTTGAGACTGCGCTTTGATTTTGGAGTAAAAGATCTCAATGTCGTGTCACCGTTTTTAAGATTCAAATGTAATGTAAAATAATGTACCTTACTGTAGGTACATTATTACTTTATTCAACTTTGTAATGGCATTCATACTCCATCAAATGTCATTAGAACCAATCAGAAAACATGTTTTCTTTTGAGTAGTGTATATGTATTATTGGACTAACATCCAACATATTTTCAAATCAATGAATATCTTCTGCTCAATGAATATCTTATATTATTATACGATTGCGGAAGGTTTTAATTTACATTTTACGCGCCAAAGAAACTCTCTCTAGTAGTGATGGGTCGCGGGAATATTCGTGGGAAATTCTCTAACTGCGAGGAATATTCAAGGGTTCCCAATCTTCTCGGGAATTGCTCCCTCCAATATTAAGGACGGCGAGTTTTTAAATTTTGCATTACTAAATTACTTAATTCTATATAATAGTTAATTGTACTATTTTTCTATCTGATTCAATGATTTTAAGTTAGAGATTCTTTAGAATTCTATTCCTTACCGAATTTAATTTTAAGAGTTTCGATAAAATATGGGATCTTATTTATCGACACTCCTCTGTGATTAAATATGATTAAAAAACGCTTGAAATATTTATTTAATTCTGATATGTATTTCTACCTACTTCCTATGCTTAATTTGTCATTTTCTTCTCTATTATTCAATACGTAGGTATATAAACAATTTGGAATCTCTCAATATCTGAAGAGAATAAGATTCCATTCAATGTTTTCAACTTTTATAACAAATCCTTTACTGAAACGAACTTGTACTTATTTGGTATCAAATTAAAGTACAAATTAAGATCATAAAAATATTTTAACACTACTGTCGGAGCTAAAAACCAATGATGATTTGAGACACGATTACTCGGTCGAAAATGTAGCTATATATATTTTTTAAAAGGTTAGGAAGCTTATCAAAATCGGCGTCGAATTACCCCTAAATAATAAATCATGCAAGCTGTTTAAAAGTAATTCAAGATGTCTGGAATCTTGTCTTTAATTAAAGCCATTAAAACCTTAAAACCCATAACGGGTTCTCGAGATATGCTATATCCCGTACGTGCCTGGATCGAGTTTCAGTTGTTGAGGTCGGCGTTCGTCGGTTTGCTAGCCAACAGCTGTGATGGACGATTGAAACTCGGTGCAGACACGCTTGAAATTTTGTCATCATATCTCGTCAACCAGTGAAGATTTATTTTATTTTACTGGCTTGACTTTAATATAAGATTACAAAGATTGCCAGGGCTTCCACACAGTTACTTAAGTCACTTTAAGTCACTTTTTAGTCACTTTTTTAAAAAACAGTCACTTTTTTTAGAAACAGTCACTATAAGTTACTTTTTTAAAGAAAAAGGTCATTTTAGAGCTTTTAAACCTTTTAGACTCCATCTCATTCTTATAATTTCTGATAATTACACTCCGTTTTATCGACTTTGCTGTTACCGTTTGATAGCGCAAATTCTGATATTTATTCTGAACTTTAATAATAATTAATAGGAGTTACACACAGGTATGTAAAGTAAAAATAAATATGTATTTATACTAGTACTATTTCAATTTACGAATAAGCTTCGCTTTCTAATAACCATAAGCGAAATATATTTCCGTCAATTTTAACAATGACTTCCGAACTGTTCGCATAGTTCTTATGGGTTAAAAGTACTATTAGTTAAAAATATAAGTTTAGAAAATGTATTGACTAAATGCAATATCCTTTGTCATTTAAAAACAAGTGTTAGGTTGTGTTTTTCTGGGAATCTCCTATAGTCATTTCTCTTGCTTCTTTTCACGGAAAAAATATCGCTGTTTCATTGACGCACTCTTTTTCCAAGTAGGTATGTTGATGTATGGAAATGAAATTGGATGAATGACCAAAGTTTTTGATTAAAAAAACTTATTTACAGTTTACCAGTTTGATATATCAAATCACATTTCCCAATGTCTACGATTATATTGAAAGAGTGAATAGAACTTCAATAGAAATTCAAAAAATTAATATCTCTTTCTGTAAATATATATGTACATAGCTTTATATTTTCGGAAAGTAGTCACAAAAAGAAAAACTCAAATTTTCGGTTTTGACGTTTGCGATACCTATGCATAAACTTTTTTAATAAAATAAAATAAATTTTTAAAAAAGTGAAAAAATTATCCAAGAAAAAAAGAAAGAAATAGCTCTATCTGAAACTTGCTCAAATAATTTAAAAAATAATTTTTAATGAAGCTAAATCTTGAAATAATTTTTTAATTGCTTGAAAATTTCTCTTTTACAAAAATGTCGTAAATTTGCAAATTTTTCTCTACATCCAATTAAATTTTTTCATCTTGGATTACCTACTTATTTACGTGTATTAACGTTATAATTTTGTACTAAAAATAAAAATACTTGGACAGTTTGATTTTTTAGGCATCCTGGTGTGGTAAAACGCATTGGGGAAAAATTTCAGTTTTTCGTCTTTGTGGCTTAGAAAAGATGATGGACAAGGCTATACGGGAAACGATTGGGCAGTCAGATTGAGCGACATAATACATGCAGGGATGTTCCATCATACCTGCCGCATTTCCTGCACTCTGTTGTGAGATTATACCCCATTTGTTCCATATGATAGTTCAAGTGGTTGTGCCCAGTCAGCATCTGACGCACTATCTCTGTTGTGAGATTATACCCCATTTGTTCCATATGATAGTTCAAGTGGTTGTGCCCAGTCAGCATCTGACGCACTATCCTTATGTCTTTCTTGGGTAAACCCGGGATTTCCCTGGCTCTATCCATTCTGTAGGCATAGCCCGGGAAGGATTTCGCCTGTCGACAACCCTGTATGTGTACCCAGTACCGGTTCCGGTCCTATGTATTTCCTTGCTGCACCGCGTTTTGCCAGCTGGTTCGCCTTTTCGTTGCCCCTTGATCCCAATGTGACCAGGGACCCATATGAGAGCCACTTTGTTATTTTCTACCAGTTGGATTAATGTCATTTTGCATTCCCAAACCAGCTCTAATGTTATGTCTGGTTTCCCAACTGCAGTTCATATCGCTGGGTGTCCGAGCAGATCGTAATCTGCCTGCCAAAATCTTTTTCTTCTAATAATGTCTCAGGACAGCGAAGGACGGCCAGGACCTCCGCCTGAAAAACAATAGCGTGTCTCCCAAGTGGGTTCTCTATCCCCCTCGTTCTCGTACTGTCATAGATTCCTGCTCCTGACCCTCCTTCCTTTGCAGTTATTGCAACATGCGGGGGTTCTTCACAGAGAATGAACCCTACCGCCGCTGTGGGCGTAGTCCTCATTGCTTCCGTAAAACCCCTAAACGCTATCATTTTTAATCGTCGCAGTCTGTCCTGCATCGTTTTAGGTTCCGTCCGTGGCCACTAGACCATAGCCGCATATAGGAGTCTTGGTTTAAGGACATCAGAGTAGAGCCATACAAGCATTTTAGGCCTTAGACCCCACGTCAGCCCAAAGGCTCTCCTGCGCATGCAAAAAGTCATGACAAACTTTCTGCATTGGGTCTCCAGGTGCTTCGCCCAGATCAGTTTGCTATCTAAGATTACTTCGAGATATTTAACCGAATCTGAAAACGTCCGCCTCCTGCCACAAAATACAGGAGCCTCAATTTTCAGCACTTTGTAATTTCTCGTGAAAATGACCAGGCTGTTTTTTCCGGATTTACCGAGAGCCCTGAGATTTCGCACCAGAGCTCTACGATGCGCAGCACCGACCTTGTAAGACCCATCAACGTTTCCAGGTGTGCCCCCCTGACTAGGATAACAAAGTCATGCGCGTAGCCCCAAGTACCATTTAGCCCATTTAGCCTACGGAGGCCATCCACTACAATGCACCACATGAGGGGTGACAGTACATCCCCCTGTGGCTATCTCCGTGGCGCAACTCCCCTGACTAGGCCTTCGCCCCGTCTGATTCCAAGTCTCCTCCGGCGTAGCATGCTTTCTATCCACCTTACTAACTGGTCTGGCACGCCACACCTCGAAGCCTCTCGACAGATGACTTCTGGAGGAGTATTGCTAAAGGCATCCTCTATATCCAAGAAGGTGCTCACAGCTTCCGTTCCAGCTGCTGCTCCCATTTTGCCACGACAGCATGGAGCGCAGTTTCTACCGAGCAGCCTGCACCTACCGAGCACCCTCCTTCCCAAGTTTGGGAATGAAGGCCACTCTGCCATCCTTCCATGTCGATTGCACGTGTTTTAGGACAATGCATGCCCTAAATAGTTTCGTCAGTGGAGGGACGACGAATACGGTGCCTTTTTGTAAGAGCGCTAGATAGGCGCCATCTGCCCTTGATGATTTAAAAGGACAGAAGGAACTAACGTTTCATTCCACCTTCTTATTATCAACGAACTTGGTGCAAATAACGTAGATATGTAGTTTGCAGCTAAGTCTATTCAGTTAGTTTGAAGCAAATGCAAGTCAAGATGTTACAATTCAGTATCTTGATCCGTGCGTCCATGGCTTTCAGCACTGTCCGACAGTTCAAACCATGGAGTACTACAAGGAGATCGTACGCCAATTTATTTCACCACGGCAGAGTGCAGGATATGCGGCAGGGACGATGAAACATCCCTGTATGTATTATGCCAGTGCCCGGCATTAGCTAGGCTCAGGCAGCAACTACTTGGGGCCCACTTTATGGAACCTAAGGAAATTACAACGCGATCAGTAATTGACATACTAGGCTTCACCAAGCGGTATGGAGTCAACTACTGAGAGCGAATAGTTAGGGGTGTGGCACATTTGGCTTTATAGCTTGAGCGCCAGAGGAGCTGTAAGGTGTGGATAAGGACTAACCCATCGAAAATGCTATCCAAAACTCGAATATTCCATTTTTGCGCCAAATGACATCAGATAAGGAAAAAGTTTAAGTGAAGAATTGTAGTTTTTTAAAAGACCTAGAATTTTTCCCTCAACTATTTTTTGATAAGACTTGTTATTTTGGTTTTATTTATCAGTATTCCCGGTCGGGCCTCGCCGCCAAATAAGGCCATCCGGTCGGGAGTACTTATTTTGAAAATATCGTGATCCGTTTACCGTATACACACAGAAAACTTTTACGAATTATGACTCTTGACCTTTACACCAAAATTTCTAATAGTGCACTAAACATAATAATTTTTGGCAAATGGGTAATGAAAGAGAGATAATTAAGGTTTCCGTTGATGTGATTAAAATAATGACTTATGTAGCTTATATGGTTTTAATGATGTTGTGAAAGTTCGTGCTTCGTGCGAGTTGCCGAAAAAACTTCGCCAGTTCATGATTCAGGTTTTTCTTCCACCCAAGGCTTAGAAAGAGCTGTGATAACTTCTCTGCCTTCCACCTAGAATATTCTCGGTAGAGGGGCGGGGATACGGTATGTTACGGGCAACCAAGGTTCTTCATAACTTTGATCCCGTTTATTGTGTTGGTTGTGTCAAAGATGTTTGGTTGTGTTTGAATGTGAATGCTTTTATCTTGCTTTATTGGTTACGCTTTGCGCGAAGCTTTTCAATGCAGTAACTGTAGTGTTTTTTCCCTCTTCTATTCGTTTGCTTTAAGATGTGTTCACCGCATTCATATCATAATTTTATTTTAAAATTATTGATCAATTATGAATTAAAATGCAAATAGATAATAAAATAATTATTATTTCAATGAATAATAGAACAAAAGTAATAGTAACCTAAAGTTTAATTCAGTAAGACTGTAGAATCATTTATCTATAAATAATTGAGAATGATTTCTTAAATGCGGTTCTTTTTTAAAGTAATGCGATTATTCACTTTATATTTTCACATTAAAGGAGACAATTTCAAACAACCTATTTGAATTACAGTTGAAAATACTGGGGAACTGCCGAACTCTAGTCAGTAGGACTTAAACTAAGGAGCGATCCTTCCAGCGGGTAATGGCAGAGCTTCCTGGAATATCGAGGACGCGAGTTCTTATGCTCCCAAGCTACGATGTGATCACCGTGTCATGGGCTGAATGGTACCAGGGTTAACAAATATTTCAACATCCCAGCCTGCCCCCCTCAGTAGCGGCGGACAGGCCGGGGTCTCAAAGGAGGTGCCTTGACGGGGACTTTGGGACATCAAAACAAAATGAGGGGCCCGTTGTGGGACCCTCGTCTAACCCACCGCCAGTGGTGGAAGGCTCGTCAGGGGCAATCCACTACGAGCGGTGCGAACTTCTGTAGCCGTTGCGGCTCTGGATTGCCGACCAAATCTAGGGGCCGTGAATTAGCCTTTTAATGTCTGAGACGGGGATCCCCGTGATGCAGATTAAAATGCACCACAGCAAAGGTGCCTCGGCGGTTCTGGCCAGCCGCTTGTCAGTGGTGCAGGCAGGAATTGCCCTAATCCAAGAACCCTGGTTATACAGAGAAAGGATTAGTGGCTTATCAGGATGTGGCTCCATATATAAGGGGACAGGAGAAAAAGCGCCAAGGGCATGTGTGGCCGTCAAGTGTATGGATGCGATGTTGGTGTCTAAACTCTCCTCTACTGATCTCACCGTTATTGAGGTGGGACTCTGGAACAGTAGCGGAGAAAGGCTAGAGGTGATTATTGCCTCGGCTAATTTCCCTGGCGATGTCTAGGGGCCCCCGCCTCCCAGAGAGTTGGAGGCTCCAATTCGGCACTGTCAAGAGAACAAAATTCCTCTGCTGTTGGGCTTTGATATAAAATTTCACGACACGGTGTAGGGAAGCGCAAACATCATGAACAGAGGGAGACATTTAATTGAATACATAACAGGCACAGAGCTGGAGATTCTAAATCGGGGTGATACTCCCATATTCCAGACTAAAAACAGGAGTGAGGTTCTTGATTTGACTCTATGCGCGGGTGTACTGGAAGTAGGGTAGTGGGCCGGAGAGTCTCCGATGAGGAGTCTCTCTCGAACCACAAATATATCTTGTTTCGATTAAACCTAGGAAAAACGGTGGTTTCCAAGATCAGAAACCCCAGAAATACACTTTGGGACTCATATAATGAGGAACTCAAAGGGAGGCTTGCGGAATTTCCCACAAGCTATGGTACCATTGATGATTAAGAGCACGCCGCGGATTTTCTGCGAAGTGCTCTGACTATATCATATGAGAAAAATTGCCCTAAAAGCACATTTAAGTATAGGAAGGGAGCAGAATGGTGGAATACACACCTGGAAAAACTCCGTAAAAAGACAAGAATGTTGAGCAATAGGGTAAATAGAACTAAATTGCCTTCAGACTGGGACATCTA